>PVKU01004708.1:0-140252 GCA_004027475.1 Anoura caudifer
TAACTACAGCTGAAAAGGGGGGTTTTGTCGCCTAACGTTCTGAAAGATTGACGGCGCACCCACAAGCACTTCTGCATTTAGAAAACTACCCCGGTTTCCGGAGACGCAGGGAGATAAAACACTTCATGCCTCAATTATACCCACTCTTTGGAGAGCCAGAGGACGAGTCCACAGGAGGAGGCAAAGCAGAAAGGCAATACATGTCAGAAAACCAGCTCTCTTGGACTAATTTTCTGCTGCTCTCCTAAGGAATTCCTGAAGTCTCAGGAGGCAAGCAGCCCAGACGTGTTTCTTACCGTTGTGCAGGTGAGCATCTGGTGCAGGTCTCCCGGGCCTGACAGCAAGGTGTCTGCCGAGCTGGTGACGTGCAGGAGGGTCCAGGTGAGGCTCCGCTTCTTTGCCTTTTCCGGGCCACCCACATTCTTTGGTTTTAACCCTCCCCCGACCTTCTTCTAGCTTCAAAGCCAGCAACATGCAGCTTTCTGAGCAAAGATGCGAAGAGTGCCCACTTTTAAAGGGCCACGTGATGAGATGGGCCCCACCTGGGTAATCCAGGAGCCTCTCCCCACACCTGGAAGTCTTTACCTTTAACAGTATCTGCCCCATCCCTTTGCCATATAAGGGAGTGTATTCACAGATACAGATAATTAGGGGGTCGTTATTCTGTTTCAGTGACGTTAATCTTTTCCCCAGTGAATTACATTTTCTTCAAAATAATTTTTTAAAAATTCCTTCTCAGTTGCTGTCTACCCCAGACATGCCAATAGGTATACAGATTTGCTCACAATTAAAAATAAACAAAGGATAGATTATTTTACATCAACAGTAACTAAATTATATACACATTTGGAATGTCTAATCATGCCTAGTTTTATAAAAACAACAGTGGGTGATCATGTCACTTCCATAAAAGAGTGAGCCAGATCTTCTAGGAAATTACTAAACAAGGAATCAAATTCAGTAACAATAGTCCCTGCTTTCGTGTGGATTCTCATGAGAAGGAAAGCACAAAGCATGGCACTAAGGTAACAGACTGATGGTAAAACAACAGAAACACAAAAAGACATCCTGATACAGCTCCTCCGACGTTTCCAGTAAACAGGGCACTGACCTGTGGCTGATTCCTGGCGGAAGTTCTCCGAAGTCGCTGGAGCACAGGCTCGCCGGCACTACCATCCTCACCCATAAGGTCCCTGGGCACAAGGGGACCGGTCCAGTGCAGCATCACTCCTGACTCCTAGGAAACAGGGCAGAGAACTTCCTTCAGTAACAGCAGATCTTGGCATGGACTTGGCTCTTCTGCATGTTCTGTAGTTACATCAACTCTGAGTAGGAAGCTAGGATCTGACCCAGTTCACTGAGGGGCCAACTTGGCCCTCCAATATTTCCTGAGGGATCCCATAGATAATATGAATGGACTCTAAAATGACCTTCAAACTAATGCATCCCTAAGTAATAGGAAATTCAAGGTTAATTCCGTATTTTAAATGCCCAGACCGACACTGTGGCTTACTATAGTTAATAAAGAATGCACATGAAATAATGTGCTAGAGAAAAATTCCAGCTGACCGGACATTGTGTTTCTTGAGCAAGGGCAGTTAAGATTTTGGGGGGTGGAGAAAAGGAAAGACTACTCTAGACTTCGATATGGTTACTTTGTAAATCAGAGTTCCTCCTGACGGTGCAGAAGCTCCCATTGTTCAACATTGTCCCCAAACCATCTAATCAACAGAAGGATTTTCAACAGGAATACGGTGTGTCACCTTGTCTTTTAAACTGCGGTCAGACAGCACATTGATGCAAAAGAAATGCTTACTCTGGAAGCAATCGAAGAAAAGTTGGTGGTATCTTAAGAGCAATAAATAGAAATACTTCTTTGTAGAGATATATTTAGTTAGAGTTGCTGACACATCATTCCTTTCATCTCCCGAGGTCAGGTGGTCAGGATTCATACAACACCGTCCAATCTATGAGGGCAAAGCAAAGAGTCTAAACCTGGAGATCTAGGCTAAAGTTTCTCAAAAATGGAGACCTGGGTACTGGTTAGTGTGACTCAGTGGATTCAGCTCGGGCCTGCGAACCAAAGGGTCAAAGGTTCAATACCCAGTCAGGGCACATGCCTGGGTGGCAGGCCAGGTCCCCAGTGGGAGCCACGTGAGAGGCAACCACACACTGATGTTTCTCTCCCTCTCTTTCTTCCTCCCTTCCTTTCTCTAAAAATAAATAAATAAAATCTTTTAAAAAATGGAGACCTGGGAGTTTTAGTAATTTATTTCTTTGTTATAGAAATCTGTATTAATTTTCTGGTATATCCTCTCTGCCTGCTACTTTATTTAAAAGGTATTGATTCTAAGAATAAATGATGTGATATTGTTTCCCATGTTCAAATTAACCTTTAATAAGCCATAAAAAAATCAACAATGGGAAACCAAACCTAAAGTTACAAGATTTGCTTATGTGCCCATTTATATGACAGAAATTATTAGATATTTCTAAGTGTGAATCAGCCAAAACAGACCTTCTTTAAAAGAATGGGTACTAAACACAGCTTGCAAACATGTGATATACTTCTCTTTACCCTTTCAGCTAGCTTTGCAAGATGTCTAAGTTCAGCATGTATTTTATGAAACATATCTGCATCTATGACCCAATGATTCCACTTCTGGGAATTTACTCGAAGACACCCAAAACAGTAATCCAAAAGAACCTAAGCACCCTACGTTTACTGCAATGTCATTTACAGTCAGCAAGTTCTGGAAGCAGCCCAAGTACCTGTTAGTAGGTGAGTGGTACAACTATGGGGCATTTACACCAACATTACTTCATCAAACCTGTTGAGCGTATAAAAAGTTCACTCATTTTTAATGCCACAAAAGAACAAAAAAATGTAATTATTGAGCCTATCACTATCAGGTTTGAGAAAATAATATCCAATTATTTCAACTCCAATTTATACTGTAAACGAAAATGTAAACAGAATTGCCCCAGAGACTGTGAGCTGGAATGGACGCTGCTGATCCCGTCTCCATACGGCCTCAGGGTGCATTTCCGGAAGTCGATGCCCAGGGGACACTATGTACATGTTTGTAGAATAAAACATGACCCGTTCTAGGACCCTACCCAGATTCCGTTTACAAAAATTGGATCAAAGCAGGGAATAATTTTTCACTAGGAATTTAGGGTTCTTTGATGAGCTTTTAAATATTTCTTTACACATCATTAACCACGTAACAAAGAGGCTGAAGAATTGTAGACTTAACACTGAATGTAGGTTACCCCTGAAGGACCACTGGAACTCAAAGTACAAGGGTCCTGTTACTGGAATCAAACATAAAAGTCAGGACACAAAAGGTCAGTTTATGTAGAATCCTTTGATAAATAGATACAAACTAAGTTACACCAATATTATAGGGGGCTTATCATACCTGACTTTTGTTTCTTTAAAAATGTCTGTCTTCTCTTAATTATGAAGTAAAGATCATATGTATTTTAGAGGACTTTAAAGGCAATACTTTAAACATCATCTACTAGGCAAGAAAAATGATAAAAAGAATTATAATTGTCTTTAGCGATTCTGTTTTGTTTGTTTCTGTTCCTGGTTTTCTCCTCCAAATTATTTCTTCTCTTAAATAGACTATAGAATCACTATCCGTCTAAGGAAGTCCCAGAGGATCAGAGTCCCACCACGATGCAAGCACCGGATACTTCAGATCACAACACATTTGCAACAGACCGCTATCGGTACCCTTTACTTTCTTTGATCATGTTGCAAATATGTTTTTCTAAGGATGTATGAATTAGGATGATAATAAAAGAAGCAAAAACTCTGACTTTATGAACCTTAAAAACAAACAAAAAAAAAAACTTTCTCTATTTCCAGCTCTCTATCTGGTTCCCATTTCAGGGATCAAAATTTCTCTCTTAAAAAAGAAACATGATGGAAAAGGCAGGAAGGGAGGGATGGAGGGAGCAGACCAGAGATGGTTGACATATGAAAGGTGATTCTGACAACCATTAGCCTTAGAACTCAGTACTTCTGCAAAAGTATACTATTTAATCCTTAGCCAAAAGAAAAACCAAGCGAGCAATTATGTCAACTGTTTGATCTACAGAAAGTAAAACCTCAATTGTTATTGTGTAATTGTTTGTAATGTACTCATTAATAGTACAATTACTGTGTTGTAATCCTATCAAGGGTTTGGATAAAATTTATGCTGCTGCTGGCCTTGTTCTTTATCTAAAAATGCTAATACAACCTTCACGTTGAGAATTTTAATATATTGATCTATCAGTTGGCACTCTGCAGGTCATCAGAATTGCACCCGCTGCAGGTCGAGCAATTCTCAGTATTACAAAGCAATAGTCACATGTACACAGCTGCTCTAAACACAAAGTGTCAGCCTGCGGTTTCGTTCATTCCATGAATATTTATTGAGCACACTCAGTGTGTGTGTGTGGGGGGGGACTGCCCTGGGGACAGAGGCACTGTGGTAAACACAACATAGCTTTTGTAGGTGAATATTTATTCAAGGAAATACTTTGTCTTCTGAATTAAGGAGGTGATTCTTTGGTGGCACAAGTAAATACATGCTAACAACCAAACTTTTTCTAATAGTTTCCCCTATTTTTCTGCTCTTGCTTTTCTGCTCTCTATATATATACATATTTTTTTTTAAATTTCCGGAGCATTCAGTCTGCAGGTTAGTAGATATATCCCCTTGTTAAGTCAACAATTCAACTAATCTATCACTAGGTATTCTCAGTTTTGTATTAAATGCGATAATAGGTTTTACAAATTCTCCAGACTGAGAAATCTGCAAATGCTAAGAGTGCCAGTAAACACGGATTAACTGTTCATCACTGACTGAACACGAGTTGACTGGGTCATTACTATAGTTGGTAAGCATTAATTATTTTATTTATTGATACTTTGGACTTAAAAATACGTATCACATCATACTTAGATTATTGAATCTCAGTACCTACAAACTGGCCCTGGAGATTCACTCTCATTGACCTAATTTGCTGTTTTCAGTCCCACCAAACATTCAAATTTACTTTGCAGTCTTCTGAACGTTTGGCAAGACACGAACACTTGAAAATGAAGGCTCATCTTGGATCATTTCATTCTGGGTGTTGGACTTTGGTTGCTGCAGATAAGCTTTCTGAAGTGTTTTAAATGTCTATCCTATGCAATTTAGTCTGCAGAGAACTGTGATATGGAAAAAAATATAAAAAGTGAGCATTCTACAGAAATAATACCTTTTTTGAACAAGTCAAATTGCCTGTCCTTGAGGTTCTTTATTTGTATGGCACGTCAAAACACTCCCTTCGACAAGGCACTGACCTTTCAAAGTTTGTGGTTCCAGCTCTTTTAGAAAGCTTTTGGAATTATGCAATAGTCTGTACTGCATTTCACCTCCTGCACTTATAATTCATATGAATCTTGTTCCTTATACCTGATTTTTCCTCTTATCTGTTTTCAAGTAATACAGTGAGATACTTCTAAATGTGAACTGTTTGAAGAAAACATTGAAAATATGCCCGTTATTTGAAAGGAAAAACAAAATGATGGTTGGTTCTTATTTTTTCTGTCAATTTTCTCTAACTTCTTACTTATCTGGTCAATGGAAGAATGGATCTATTACTGAAAAAGGGGGTTATCTGGGATTTCTCACAACACTGCCTGCAGAAATGTGTTATTACCGTAGATAAACTCCGGTGAAGGACGTGCTGCTGAGTTTAAGGTATGCAAATTAATGCATGCCAATTAATCTGTGATTTGGAGAAATCATTATTAGTTACAACGCATTGCGTCTTCAATGAGAAGGATATATGTATGACATTTGCTGTCTGCATATCTCGGGAAGGACATGCATCATCGTATATTTGGCAGCGTTGGAAAGAAATAACACATTTTTAAAGCAATTTTATAATGGGGGACTCTTAAAAGTCTGCAGGTGTGTCTGTCTTTGGACATGCTACTTAGTTCGTGAGGCTCATTTCTTTGCGCACAGCGCCCCCTGCCTTCATAAACAAAAAGCGCATGTCCGAAAGAGCTTCAATGCAGCCTTATGCAATAGTTGTGATTCTTAAAAGGCCTCTTTTATGTCTTCTGTGTACAACATAAGCTAAAAGAGAGAGAGAGTTAAAGTGTTAAAAAGAACAGAGAGAAACAGAGCACCCGGAGACCATGACAAACAGAGGAAAGAAAGGAGCGGCAAAACCAGCGTGTGCTGGCTGGGGGCTTCCCCTGCGTGCCGAGCTGGCTGGCCTGGAGCTGGGTCCGAATCTAACACTAGACCTCCGGGAAAACCGGCTGGGAGCAGAGCTCCAGGGCGGCACCTCTTTGACGCTTTGCATACCATCAAATCCTCAGTGAAATTAAGGCCTCCCTTTGTTCCCCTGTCCACGCCAGAGTGACAGACAGTTGCGGTTACGAGCTGCGGGTGGAGGAACACGGGACCAAAAAGATCAGTGGTTCAAGAAGACGCGATGGATGCTGATACTTGCTTCAACATCAGGGCACCTGCGAAAGCGGAGGGATATGCGGGAATGCTAGGACCTTACTTTGATTTTCTTAACGGCAGATTTGACAATGATTTTCTAAAAGGGAGGAAAAGGAGAATGTAAAAGGTGAGAGAAGTGTTGGGTACCTGGTGGGAGGGGAAATGCTGGGGTAATATATCTTCACCTAAAGTAAAAGCAAATTTCTACCTCCCTTCTCCCCTCCATCAGGCATGTGGGGGGCATTAACTGTTCTTTTACTGCCCTTCGCCCAGATTAGGGGGCGCTGGAGGACTAGGAAGGTTGAGATGGAGGTCTAGTTAGACGTAGTGAAAGAAAAGAGGACAGATTTTTTAATTCACCGCCTCTCCTGGAGGCAAGCAAGACACAGGTGGTATCAGGACACAGAAGTGCAGCAAAGAAAGAGAAAAGCATAGTGGGGGGGGGGGGGGAGAGAACAGGACTAGAGTTAAAAAAGAAAACAGAGAAGGGGCCCAGGAAGTGTGTGATCCATGCAGGAAACACAAATGTGCAGCCAACACCGCGGGGCATCTGGAGGGATGTCTTCACCGTGTGCGCCGCTCTCTGAGTGACAGCCGGCCATGGGCTCGGTTCTGCAGCACCACGCACGCAGCCAGAGATGAAAACGACGGGTCCAAACGTTAACGACGTTTTTGTTCGGCATTACTTCTAGCAAGAAGTAGTCAAAGAGAAATCAATAAAAGTGTACGCTGTCATCATCGCTGAATTCTCTTCTGGAGTGTGGTTTGCTTAACGGTTTCCAAGCAATTCAAAATGATAATCCCTTAAATGTGTGCTTCACTGCTGCTTACATTTTTGACATAGCTTTCTTCGACCAGGTTCTTTTATTGAGTTGCTTTCTTAAATACTGTTCTCCCAGGACCCTTCAGAAACCCGCCCCAATGCCTTGCCTGTCCAGCACTCCTTCCTGCCCCAAAGCACCTGGAAGTCACCCCTCTTACCACCCCCGCGGCCCTGCATTGCGATCACTCCTTTCACCAAAAAGAGAGTTCTTGAGGATAAGCTGAGTCTTACTCCGCTTCCTACGCTCATGCATGAGATACGGTAAGCATTCTATCAAGGCTGGGTTTTCCTTCTCAAGACCGGCAGCATGCTCTGTGACTGAACTCCTAGAAAACAGCGCGAGGAAATATTCGGTATGAGGTCTGCAGGCACCCCGACGGCCCTCTCACGGTTTTGCTCCCTCGTCTCCACCGTGGCGGTGTGCCACTTTGTAGGTCTTTACCGTACGTCCTCACCATGGCCAAGCGAAAAAATGAGCGGAATCTTAACCGTGATGGACTGGCAGTGACAGAATCAAAGGGCATTTTAAAGTTAAACGCTAACATTATCTTCTCTCATTATGGGCACATTGGGTTGTTTCAATGTTTTTGTTTATGTTTATCATTATTCATCATCAAAAAACAATGTGCAGCTATCCACTCTAGAGCTGATGAGACAGTAAATTTTTTAATGAAAAGGCTTCAAGCTTAACCATTAAAAATAGACTTACTCGGAACTCCATTGGCCACAACAAATGTGGAACGTGATCTCTGACACATGTAACTTTCAAAACTGTCCTCATTTTGTAAACTATAAAATCCACACAGATACCGAGATGTGCTGTCTGCCCATTTAATCTGCGGAGACAAAATTCAAGTGTCCCTTTACTGTTGAGTCTATTGAGGAAACTTGAAGGCCTTTTGTTTTTCAATATTTTATTATAATCGATTCTCAGTTTATAATAGCATCTGTAAATGATAACATTAGTTACTATTAATTGGCCATCCATGTTTACCAAGCAAAGAGCTACCGGTTTTACAAATATTATTACAAAATCTCAAAACTTCTGCTGGGAGAAATATCATTCCCCTTTGCAGACTGAGGAACTGAGTTTTAGGGTTAGGAAAGGACATGCTCAAGGGCATGTACTAGTCACACGTCCTTTCTCTGGACGGAGTTACAACCTTGGCTTCAAAGCCAGCGCTTCTCTGTTTGCATACAGGGCCTGCTTCATTCTTTGTGGGCTAAGAAATGCCTCTGTGATCTTCCAGGAAGGAGCTCACGGATGCTAGTGGGTCCGCATCTGCGGGACATGAAGGAGACAAGAGGAAGTGGTGGGAGAGGGGGACAGAGATGTGCCTTTGCCCCTCTGGGGTCCGTGCGGAGCCTGATGAGACAGGTGGCGCTCTGAGCATGCCCAGGCTTGAGGGCCTGCAGAGGACCAGCTGGCTTTGACCAGACACAGATGAATGGGCCGAGAACACTGACCCTTAGAAACTAAGGCTACTTATTTTATCAGATTACAGTTCATACAGGCATGACCGCAATGTAGGAAGTACAGTCTTCACTCCCTCATTCCTGCGCAGGAAATGAAGGAGACCTTCTCAAAAAATACTTATCCAGGGCACGATATTGTTGATTTCCTTTAGGAAGAATGGACAAGTCAAGGAGAAATATTAAGATTCTCTTGAGAGTAGATGAGGACGTGCTCTGGGTGGGAAGGAGGTACCTGCATGGTCCAAGGACATCCTTGGTTCATACCAGTGACAAGTACTATAGTATGGGACATGGAATTTGGGATTTTTTTTTAATGTTTGGGGATTGTTTTCCTCTTTTAAAGAATAAGGATATGATGTTCTATACATTTCCTGTCTTCAGAGCTAGAGAGGAATTTGCGGAACCATATACGTGTTACTCAATTCCGAACAGCGAGAAGCACCTTTTGAGGTTAAGCCCCAACGAAAATCATCGGCCAGCATTTTCCAGCAAAGTTCACTTTGGTTGTGGGGACCCGACACTCTCCGCCGTAATCAGGATCAATGACACTGCCCCATTCCTATTGCCCGCCACCTAATCCCCACTGTCTCCTCTTGTGAATCAAGCCTTTGTCCAGAAAGAGAAGCACATTGTGCACAAAGATGGCTTTCCTTTTTCTTTTATCTCTCTGGAGTTTGAGGAAGTGACAAGGGGAACCGTAACCATGGATACCACGACAAGCAACAGCAGAATCGGACTGGGTGAGGTGGAAATGACAGGAGCTCTGGAATGTGATGAACATGCCCTCACGGGGTCTGCGATCATCAGACAGTGGGCGGGGGGGGGGGGGGGGCTGGGTCTCACGAGAAATGTGCACTGTGCTTAGAAAAGCAGATTCCAAAAACCGAAGAGAGAGGCGGCTGAATGCAGGTGACAGAACTACCTGAGCTCATTACGTGTTTCCTCCACAATCCCTCCCCGCAAGGCCACAAAAATGAGCTTTACTTTTCACTAGACATAAACCCACAAGGACGGGAGGAATGAAAAGGAGATAACAGCCAAAAACTTGTAGAAGCTGAAAAGGAGAATGTACACGTTCTCACGGACCTGGCAGGAGAAACCAAACAAAGCAAATCAACACTAAAAAGCCTGCGTCGGCGACGGGAAAAGCCCTCTGACAACCCAGAACCGTCCAGCGTCTAGGGAGCCGGCTACATCACACGCTGGAGGAAGAGCGAACGAACGACTGAGGGTTGGCTGAAATCTGTTCGGGGAGCTAGGCTTAGACTCCTTCCCAACACCTGACCGTCCGAACACCGGCCTGTACCTCCGCAGACACGGAACCTCTCGCAACAGGTCAAACCGAGGTTCGACAGGCCCCGCGGGACCGAGGGCGGGACCACCACACCAAAGCAGAGAGCAAAGCCTGCGTGTGCAGACTGCCCACCCAACGCTCCCTTCCCTTCTACCCCCACCCCCCATTTGACTGACACTCCCCTTTGGGCTGCAAAAACATTGGTTGGACATTACTGGGTAAGCAAAAAAAAAGGGGGGGGAGATTGTTCTCTAGGATAATATAACAATTTCAAAAAGAAATATTTAATTTTAGGGTTTCTTCAACAAATGGCCCACCGAAGCCAACAAATGGCTTAGGGATGTCTAGTTACAAGCGCCCCCTGCAGGCTTAAAGTTGCCAGTCGGCTTTTCAGTGCCTTGCTTCCCCCCCCCCCATTCAAGTGTAGTTGGCGTGCAATAATATGAGTTTCAGGTGTATGACGTAAGTATGAAACATCTACATACATTGCAAAGTGATGGCCATGACAAATCTCCCACCCATCTGCCACTGCACAAACCTATGGTGCTACTGACTGTATTTCTTAAGCTGCGTACCACCTCCCTGTGACTACTCCCTTCGTCACTAAAAGCGTGTGCCTCTTATTCCCCAGCACCTCCCGTGCCCACCCTCCGCCGCCGCCCCTCTCACAGCAGTCAGTTTATTGTCTGTACCTAGGGGTCCGGTTCTGATTTGTTCGGTTTATTTGTTTTGTTTTTTAGATTCCACATACAAGTGAGATAATACAGCCTTTGTCCTTCTCCATCTGACTTATTTTACTCAGCATAATATCTTCTAGGTCTCATCAAGGCTGTTGCGAATGGCAAGACTTAATTCTTTGTCCTGGTTTGGTAATATTCCATGGTGTATATGTGCCCCATTTTCTTTATCCACTGGCCTATTGATGGGCACGCTTTAACAGGAGCAGACAATCAAAGATGACCAGACTTGTCAGAAAAAGTATTTTAACGTGTGACGCAGACACCAAAAGATAAAAATAAAATAAAAGTTAGTGGAAGCAGAAGCCATGAAGGAGAAAAAAATATATTTTCAAAACTATGTTTTTAACAACCTCAGAGAAATAGATATTTCATCCAAGAAAGAGAAGTGGATATATTAAAGTTTCATTCAGAGAAGAATAAAAGAACTCCTAGAAATAAAAAGCTAAGAAAAGAATTTACAATGTCCCAAGTTGTCACTTCTGGAGCAAGGACTCAGGGGCCTGGGTTGCTGGTGGTACCGGACACGAACCCACTGATGAAAGAATCAGATGAATGCTAGAGCCTGCTCACACCAGATCCCAGTGCCCACCTGTCTCATCCCTCCCTGCTCCCTGTTCAGTGTCTGGAACGCTGATAGATCGACATCGGCCAGGGGGTGGCACCTACAGCAGAGAATTCAGAGAATCCCACTCATCTCCGCCCCCCCACCCACCCACATACACCTACCTCTTGGAGAAAGGATTGTTAAACCTTCACCAGTGGTCCACTAACTATACGCCTACTTGACTTTTATTCATAAATTCATAAAATATGTTACTCAGCTAATACTAACAAATAAATAGTTGTATAATAATTAAACATTGAAACATTCCAGGAAAATATTTTTACGACCGTATGTTCCAAGAGTCTTAAGAATATGGCTAACTCAAGAAAACCTGAAAACTATAAAAGTTATGCTAATATAATCACACATTATTCCAGGGAGAAAGTGGGGGAAGGCACTTAAATTAATGCAAATGACAGGGAGCTTTACGATGTACTCAGAATTTTTAATGCCCTAGACAAATGTTGGAGAGAAGACTGTAAGAACAAGAATGATTGCATGAAACAGGCACAGTGTCAAGAGAACACACCAAGTTTTAAATAATCCGGGGCATCTTCCAAACTTCAACACCAATCTTTTCCCAGCTATTTATGAACCAGGAAAATAAACAGAAGAGCCGGGTGTCCGATGGGGGAGAGAAGGCGGCGAAACCGTGCAGTGTCCACTTCACTGCAGGGCGGCCTCTACCCAAGAAAAGGTCCTCACGCCACCATGGGGCCGTTCCATGAGTGCCCTGTGGGAGCTAAGGAGACGAAACTGAGCCTGTGACTCGTGCCTCGTGACCTGGGGGTGAGGCAAAGTGACCCCCACCCAAACCCTAACACGAACATATTGACGAAGAAATATGATGTCAGAGAAAGTCTTTTTTTTCCACTGACCTTTCCCCTTTACTTGGTTCCCTCCTTCTAATTCCCAACTTAACTGCATGTCACTGGATAGCTGTCCTGGGGGCCTACCCCCTGACTCAGCCTCAAGGTTTTGGCAAGTACCCCAAATTACAGACATTTAGCTAGCAAACAAGATTACAAAATGATCGAAGAGTAGATAAGTGCCATTCTGTTTCTGTCTCATGAATAAGCATTAAATACAGGAGCCTGGGACAGCAGTAAAGAGGAATTACTAAAAATAACTTTTGATTCAAGAATCCCAATGCTTAATTAATGAACCTCCAATACATCTCCAATTCTGATTCTTTGCCTATGAAGAAGTGCTGTTCATAAGTTTTCCCCGCAGAACTTGGCTCTGTTGAGAAGGGCACACAAATGCCATGACTGAGACGTCGGACCTTTGTCCCCTTGTCTCCTTACCACTTAACACGTGGTTAACAACTGTTCTTCGGGGGACAGGGCAAAAGCTGCACTGCTTGGATCTGCTTAACTATTTCCCCATTTTTTTTTTTTTTTTTTTTGCAGATGAAACGCTATTCCTGAGCCGAAACCCCGAAGCACAGCACAGAACTGATTCTCAAAGGTCACTTCATCATAACACGTTGATGAGCCATCAAACGCTGATACTGTCTTTTACCAGCACGCAGTAGAGCACATTGCCACATCCTAGAAGCTGGTAGCTCAAAAGCCAATTGATGTCACAGGCCGGGCGAAAGTGGCTCATGAATTTGAAATGGCAACAGATGCTTTGAAAACGGAAAGCCGGCTGGATTTTGATTGAACATGCTAATTTTCAAAAGAATCATTTGCTCGCTCAATTTTATACAGTGTAACCTGTTAAGGCTATTTGGAAATCACAGGTGCTGGTGATAAAATAATATTGAGCTCAATTATCCATTAGCAGAGCAAAAGATACCAGCTTCCCATTCGTCCCTCTGCAGGTGTATTCGACCACCCAGTAAGAGGGGAACAGTGAGGATGGCCCAGGGGACAAGTGGCCGTGTACTCAGGGAGCTGTTGGTGCGAATGAGTGACAGAATTCGAGGATGCGCACCTGCTAATTTGGTTCTGCATTGAGATTACAGCTTTAATTTCCACCACTTGAGAAAGGAGAGTTAAACAGCCCCTGTCCTTAAGGCAAGATTAAATGGAGTCCTTTACCGTGAGGGTCCGGAGAGGATGGGATTAAGAATTCTCACCCATCAGTTGACTTGAGAAAACATTTAGGTGTAGGGGTCTCACAGCACAGAAGTGCTTCTCCGGACCCACGTTACCTTTGGCTGCAGAAAACCAAGTGCAGGAGTTCCAGACTTTTTAGATTGATGAACAAATTGACAGCAGGACTTGACCTCTCTCCGCTCAGTGAGAGGAGGGCCTGGGGGCACCCCCACTAGTGATCAGCGCTGGCCCTACCACGGTCTCTGATTCCCTGACGTCTCCTCTGGGGGATTCTTTAAGGCTCTCCTAGGGAGACAAGTTTTTGCTTGAGATTTAGCATTTGTCAGGGCTGGGATTTGTCGGGGAAAGTGAATGAACCACTTTCTGGAAGTCGGCAGAAAATGTAGTAATCAAGATAAATAATACTGTACGCAATACTTAAAAAAAAATTAAATGAACACAAAGACTTCCATGAGAAATAAAGTATCAAAATTTTAAAGGTGGTCTGTTTGTTTTCTGACCCTAGATAATACTGTGCAGTGAGAACACCGTTCCCCCTGGGCTGGGTCCCAGAGCCACTGCGTGGTCCTCACCCCTGGGCCCCCACCAGGCGGACTGATGAGGATGGACAACCACCTGACCACAGACTGGACAACCACGGGGATTCTCTGTGATGTTTTTGTCGTAAGGCTTCACCTGGCTTTGCCACTTGGTTGGAAATATTGAGTCTACAGAGGCGCATATTTTTCCATTTGACTCAGGCATGACACTCTCAGTATTTTAAACTATTAATGTAAGGTGGAGTGAGTTATCTCATTAACCACCTCTGAATGTTAGAATGGGAATACTTGAAATGTCAAATAATTTTCCTATTTGTGTTTTTTAAGAAGCTACAGTCCTGCTGGCGAATTGATTGTCTTTTTTTTCCCAGCGTTTAATTTGTATTATAGAATTCTTTGAAATATGATTAACCAACCTTTTCACAAATCCAAAATGGGGATTTTGTGTTTTAAATTTAGGAATATTATATCCTGATTGACAAGCAGTCAGAAAGGTTAGAAAGAACTAAAGAATTCCATCCTTCCTCTGGGCTAAAAGGTCTGGCTTAGAAAGCAGCCTGTAGAGAAGCTTAAGAGAGATTTACTAGAAACATTTTTTTGGGTGTTTAAAGCCCTTTTTAATGGGTCACCCAAAATGCATCTTACTGCAGTCTGCAGACATACAAAGACAGGGAAGCGCCCCTTCTAATTGGCTCCCGCCAGGACGGAGGTCACGTATGTCCCTCAAGATAGCAGACTTTACAACGCTATCAGTGGGAAAGAGTAAGGCCGAAAGAATCATTAAGTACTTTCTGCAACTTTCCTTCTAAAAAAATATAACAGTAGCAAGCGAATCCCAGTAAGAGCTGCCACACATTTGCTATTTTTCTCATTAATTTTAAAGATGTGCCTTCTTTCCTATAAGATTCCATAATTTAAGAAAAGTCATACCAAGTGTCCCTGGTCCCATTTTAATTCCCAAAGGTTTTATCGTAAAACATTTAGACTGTCCCACCCAAGGCGAGTATCTGAGAATGTCGGCTTTGGTGGAAGGGTGGGGGCACAGTTCAAAAGCCAGTGTCATTTTAGATGGTACTTACATCAAATTTTAATAGATGACTTAAAACTATAAAGACAAAATAATTCACTGAAGGGCCTATGTCTAAAGATTCCCTCCTCTAAACCTTCCTCCTCCTGTTTCTGATTTGTCATCATTTGTTTTCAACTGGAGTTAACCTGAGAAAATGTCTAAAGCAACATATCAAGATAGTAAGTACCTTATTTTGAATACGGAAAATCCGACGCCTTTTAGCAAACAATGAGAGAGAGAAAGCTGAAGGCACACGTTGCAGAGAAGCCAGCTCTACACCGGAGATGTAGGCAATGACCTCATCAACTGAGTCATGTGAAGGAAGACGTCCAAGTTACACAAAGCCCACGGTTCACTTTGAGGAATGAAGTGTCTGGCTTTAAAGGCATAATAACAGAACGTGAGCATGAGTGTGTTTCCGACAATTTAAGGGAACTTTGCTGAGAAGCTCCAGGGACAACTCCCTGGCATCATATCACATACACAAGTACTTGCATAAATCTCTTCAAGCAGAATTTAATTTTTCCCCTTGAAGAAGTTTTGTAGACACAAACAGATTGGACTAGTTTTGCAGGCCTCAGGTGAAAAAAACGACAATTATTTTTACACCTATCTTCTGACGTTCCATGTTCTGCTCTGAAAGACATCATGTTATTTCTAAAGTTGTAGGTGTTGATTGATGTAGAACATAAAATGTATGTGTGTTTTTAGAAGACTTTATAGGTCCGTGTGTTCTTTTTCTTTATCAGCAAAAAAGACAGACAAACAGACAAGCAAATCCCATGATGACTAGCAGGAGAAAGAGAAAGATTAAAGAGAAGTGGAGGACGCTCTATCAAGACAAAAGCTTCCAGTACAGATTCTTTAACCCCTAAATCGTGTTTTTATATACATTCTGTTATTTAAAATGAATAGTACAAGCTTATACGAACCCGAAACTGTACGGGATGTGAAAGTGGATGGGTTGGGGGTCCCTTGTTAACATCCTGGGCACTGACGACTGGGACAAAGCGATAGGAGTGCCCCGCCCCCATGGCCCAGGTGTCCAGGTTCCACTGGACATGCACCTGGTGTAAGAGCAGCAGGCATTTGAGGAGCAGCGACACTAACAACGGCACTGCCTTCCCCTCTCTCCACTTCATTTCCCTCCATAGCACAGTATCCTTCTAAGTTATATCAGTAACTCAGTTTGCACTACCACCTGCCCCTCCTGCCTCGCCACCCAGAAGGTCAAGTCCGTGAAGGTTAAGGGCACAGATGTTGCCCCCTTCAGTCACCATGGAATCCCACGCACCTAGAACGTGGTCTCTCGCAGAGTAGTTGCTCATGCAAACAATAAGATGTACATTTTAAAAAACCCATCAAGATCATTTTTTTGAAAGAATTTAAGCATCATCCCAAAGGCTAGCAATGGTGAAATATGTTAGATATTTACACATAATCCTAGTTAATCAGAAATGTGGATCTGTGTTTTCTGGAAATTCATTTGACAACAAGTAAGAAAATTCAGATACTTTGTTAAAGTAATTTATCTTATCAAAGTCTATCCTAAAGTAATAACCATAAATATGAGAAATTTTTTGGAGAAAAATGTCTATTTTAGAGCCATTTAAAATAGTAAAGATTTAAAAACAACCCAAATTTCCAGTAATAATATTATGGTTAAAAATGTTTGGTATGCCTATTTAAATATTTGACATTCTATCACTGAAAATTAATGTCATGAAGAAAATACTCATAATGCAATGCATTTGCAGCATAAGATACTCTGTTAAAAGTATACATTAGCTAAAGAAAAAAAAAAAACTAGGGAAAAATTTCCTAATCGGATTAGACAGAACTTTCATTCCCACCTTATCTTCCTATTTCAAAGACCTGGAATGGATTGATTCATTAAAGCATCCAAAACAGAATGGAAAATGGGAGAGTGTCAGGATTAAACCGCAACCTTGCAGAGAAGGTAAAGAGGGGAGGCAGGCAGGACCTGATTGACAAAGAGAGAAGCAGAGCCCAAAATACGAACAAGAGTGAGCCGTCCAAAAAATGGGCGTTGTTCTGGGCATCCTCCAAGGACAAAGGAGGCCTTGCAACAGTGCGGAGTGCCTGGGCCCCTGTCTGGGCCATCAGAGAAGACAGGTGGGCTGGCTTCTCGCCCTCCCACTTCCGGTTAGTAAGCCATTAACAAGGACATTGCTTGATCCCAGCCCACAAAGGTGCAGTGAACAGGCCAGTTCACTGAGATGGGACGGAGGGGGTGAATCACCAAGTCATTCACCCTTCATCCCTCTGCTCTTCAGCGGTGGCTCTAACCCCTGCAGTTCCCTGGGGGTATGGTGTTTCCCTGCAGGGTATTATTTTAGTCAGAGTAGGAGGGAAGGGGAGTTCCAGAGCCTTTTTTAATTTGTCCCTTTTGAAAATAATAGGTCTTAGCCAACACATAAACATAAATGCACTTAGCAACATAGTCTCAGATTATATTACATAATAATAATAAAAAAGGAGAAATAAAAGGATAGTTTTTTTAAAAAAACACCCTCACTATTGATTACCTGTGGCCTTGGGAAATGGGCACAGAATGGGGCTACAATCCCACTGGACTCGCTGTGAGAGTGTCGTGGGCCAGACCCTCTCTCTGTCTCGACGCCCTATGAGCCTTGCTCTGACCCTGCCCCACAGCGGTGCTCTGGTCAGTTCAGAGATGGCGTTCAACAACTCCCGAAGCTTCTGGACATTTCCATTTGTCTCATGCACAGGAACCCTGGTAAATTGTTTTGAGTCCCTCCACTCAGATCTGGGGGGAAGATTTATTTGTGGCTATTTACTGGGACATTTCTTAGAAGGACTTGGCCCCCCTGTCAATCAAAGGGCCCTGGGACCTCAGTAAGAGGCCGAGAATCCCTACTCCAGTTACTTGAATCAAGTCTCTGCCTCGCTGATCTAGAACTTCACACTCACATAGATGAAGCAGCACTTTGGTGGGTCTCCTTGTTTGTTCTGAAGGGCACCTTAGTCCACCTGCCTCCACTGCAGATGCTGTGGGTTCAGCCTCCGTACCTCCACACCTGGGTTCCATGTTCGTGAAGCATCATTTCCCAAATCTTCAAATTTAGACTCTGCACAGAGGTCACCTCCCAGAGACCTTTTACCACTGAGGTTGACATACCACCACCCTGCCCTCATTATTAACGTTTTATACCCTTCAGAGCAATTTTCATGAATCAAGGTTTTAATTCTCCTTTGCTTATTTGTTCAGTAGCCACTTTCCCTGGCTGGAATATAAGATTCATGAAATCTAAGACTTTATTGTGGGCCCTAAACAATGCCTAACACACACCAGGTACACAAGAAATATTTGAGAAATGAGGAGGCAAAGGAACTAGTAAGCATGGCAAAGAGTTACAAGACGTTAATCCTTCAAGTAGGAGGCTTGGTCAATGGCCAGAATCACTAGTATGTTTTAAAAAAAAAAGTGAAAGAACAGCTATTGGGTTTGACCAAAACATTGTTGACAGCAATTAGCAGTTGTATTGATTTAATTTTCCAAGTCATTCACCTCTTTGTTCTCTCTAATCTTATTGTTTGTAACATGAAACGTTACTGTGCAGGCTGTTTGAAGTATTATTGTTGGAAATGGGTTACTATAATTTTGGGTCAATTCTACATTCTTGGTAACTGAAATTGGGGAATATTGACTCAAGACTATTATTCTTCCCATGCAAATAAATTCTGAAAGGACAAAAGAAACCAGTCACTTCAATAAAGTATCTGAAATTCGTCATTCAGGATATTTCTCTGATGAAGAGCTGAGAATCATCCACACTTAATTCTATTTGTGAAGACACATCAAAGAATGGACCATTTAAACCAAACTAACATATGGATATTTATAGTTTTTTTTCCACACAAAGAAGAATGCTGTGCATCTGTTAGTTGAACAAAAGAACAGGACATATTTTGTGTCAACTTGACCAGTTAAAAGAACTCAGCAATGAAAGATTATCAGTTTGCTAAAATAAAGTTTACTTAGGGATGATACAATAAAGTTCAATATTGATTTATGAGAAGGCTTTGAAAAGGGAAATTCTCTGTAAACATGTGTGCTCAATGGACTATCAATAACCGTGGCCTTCTTGCCTCATTTATCAAGATTTTATCCTAACTGAAGAGACCAAAAATAAATACCAGATGCCTAGAGAAAAGTGTAAACAACATGTCATTCTAATAAAACTCTTTAGAGATCTCATTTTTAAAGCCAAAATCACCAATTTGTCATTTACTTTTTGTGTCAACTATACTTATATTTGGTATGCATCTCTAAGCAATTTTCACAGGAATATATTTGTAGATTGTTGACAAAAATCTCTATTTCATGTACTAAATACAATTCAATATTCAAATGACAGAAAAAGTATCTGAATTTTGAAAACTGAAAATTTATTTTAGACTAATCACTTGCACCCAAAATTGTTTGATGAAAATTTAAATTAATACTGATTGGAATTATATTGCCGAACTACTTAAAATAGTTTGAAGTTTTATTTAGTTTGAATAAATATAATAAGTAAATATAATAACATCAAGTGATATTCTGCCCATAGTCACTGTGAAAAATTATTTTCAAATGACATATTTATTTTTTAAGATTTTATTTATTAATTTTTAGAGAGAGGAGAAGCAGGGGAGACAGAGAGGGAGAAAAACATTAATGTGCAAGAGAAACAGCTATCTGTTGTCTCTCGTGCGCCCCCTACTGGATATCCGGCCTGCCACCCAGGCATGTGCCCTGACTGGGAATTGAACTAGTGACAGTTTGCAGGCCAGTGCTCAATCCACTGAGCCACACCAGCCAGGGTCGAAAGAGACATAATATTTATGAAATAACATGCAAAATGCTGGTCAATAAAATTACATAGGTTTAAGATGTGAGAACATTTTGAACAGGACCCAGTGCCCACTGACTGATAGCTCCGGTGGGTATCAGAACATACAGAGAGGGGAATGAGGATGTAGGTAAAATATCTCCTGCCCATCCATTCAAGGGTGTCCTGTGAGCAGTAACTGGGGTCCACCTGAAAACCGACAAAAAAGCAGAATCGTGGGCCCCACTCTGACCTCCCCAAGCTCAACTCCAGTCTTTTACTGGTGGCTTGTCCACATCTTAAAATGTGAGAAGCAGCAGTCCAGAGATTAACAAGAGAAATGAGACCTATGTCTGAGGAAATATAAATTCTAAGAGGGATCAAAGAAACCACAAACACCAATGTAAGGTTTTAGCAGGGATTTAGGGAGAGTGCCTGCTTTCACGAAACAAAAGGAAAGAGGGTTTTGAAGAAGGACCAACAATGTCCAATGCCTCCAAAAAAGGCCAGTAAAATAAACACTGATACATGCTCCTAAATTCTGACCATTGTCCAGGAAGGAGCAATGTTTCTGGAACAACTCATATTAAGCAGCCTTAGGGAGAAGCCAGAGTTCTGTGGCTTAGCGAATAATTTAGCGTTTGAGGAATTTAACATGGTGACTACAGAAGAGATCAAAGCTGTTCACACCATCTTGGCAATGGAGACAGTGAGGCACCTCCCAGCAACAGGAGGGCTGGAGGGATGTTTTTGTCCAGGGAAGAGTAAAGAAGGAATCACCTCTTCTGAGACAGAAGCCAGGGATCTAAGGATGAATGCAAAATGTGGATGCTTACATAAAACACAACTGCATTACATATGGAAAAATTAGTAAAAGAGGAATACTTAAGGAGGTAAGTTGAGAGGCTTCCCAACTAACTGTATTTGTGGTTTTCTAAAAATAGAGTTGAGATGGATTGTGTGTTTATGAGTCTGAACTATGGAATCAAACTGCTCCAGTTGAGTTAGCTTCTTTTCTGTCACATGGGAATCAAGATCGAACCTTTATTTCAGAAGCAAATTCCAGAAACTGTCCATAGGTGAATAAAGCAGAAAATGAATTGATGAGAAAGAGCAGTGGTGGTCACAGAAATTTTCAGCAGCCTGGACAATGAGGTCAGACATGGGCAGGATCAATGGCAGGGTGGGGAAGAGAACATCTCACCCAAACACCTTCCCGCAGGGCTCATTCCCTGTCACGCCACCCCTGGTTCTGACCACAAGGCAAGGTCAAGGAGGCTGAGAAGGGAAGGCTGATGACTGAAGTCCGGAGATCTGTGATACGGAAACGCCCACTGGTAAGGAGCAACTAGAGAAAGAGAGAAATGTCAAAACATGGTGGAATCCAAGCCAGAAGAATTCTGGGAAGAGGAAGTGTAAATGGCCAACATCCAAGGTCTCAGAGGTGAAGTCAGATAATCACAGAAGTTTGCAAGGGTGCCCATGGTCAGAATAAAAGGGTTAAATTTATATGTAAAATTTTGAGGGAAAATCACATAATTAGGGTTGTGGCAAGGGATGGGGATATTCACATTGATATGAGTGTGAATGTGTGTGTGTGTGTGTTCAGTGGCTGAGGGGTGTGTAAGTATAAAATGTGGGGGTAAAATATTGCCCACCTAGGTTTGGGTACAGTCACACAAAAAACAAGTACTCCACTAGGGAATTCTTATTTATTATAAGAGCTGAACTCCATAAAATCACACTCAATTCTCTAGAGGCAATCGCCGCAGACATAGGAGTGGATGAACTAACTCTGTGAGAGAGAAAACGCCAAGACAGAAGGTTGGAAAAAGGAGGACAGAGATTTGCCACGATTTCACAACAAGAGCATCGTTCTGAAAATGAGTAAAAGAGAAGCACAGGAACGCCCATGCTCCTGTGGGCTCCTGCGGGGCCAGCATGGGGAGGGCGGGCTCCGTGTGCTGAGCGCCGACGCGCCAGGTGTGCAGCGAGCTTTATCGCACCAGAATAGAAGCGCGAAAGGGGTCAGAGTTGGCATTGGTGCACAGATGCAGCGTGTCTGTAGGAGTTTGCAGTCCAGGGGCGTGGCGGCATTGGTGTGGCTGACTGCAGGTGCGTGCGATTCCTGAGCTAACGGAGTGCGCAAAGTGGGTGGTAGTGTTAAAACAGTGGCTGGGGGGGTGGGGGGACAGAGTGATCAATCGGAAGGCATGTGCCAGGTGCAGACATGCCTACTAAGGCAATCTGTTCCAGAATGAAGACGGAGATGAGGCCAGGGTAGAATCGGGTACAGTACATGGCAATACTCATGTATCCGCCCATGCAGAGGAGGTAGAAATGCACAGCCCAGATGCCAACTATGCACGTCGCTTTGTGCCGTGCCCTTGCCTGAAGCAACCCGCCCTGACTGATCACAGAGGGCTTCCACACTGAGAGCCCAGGCACACCCTGGAATCGCTCTCCACGTGGGGATGGCGCAGGCAACCCGTCTATCAAAGGCAGTCTGCGAACAACACAATCCAACTTCACCACCATTCATGGCTTGATGGGAAAGAACAGTGAAAAAAACACACTAAAAAGAAGCCTGGTTGTTAGGATGGGGGTTTACGTTAGGAAGGTTACAGACGGGCAGGTGTTCAGAGACTCATGTAGTGATGCTGACATGATATAGAAAATAGGAGATTGGTAGACCTGGTAGGGAAGCAACATATGTAAATGATCGGAAGCATATTCTTTCTGTCCTAAGTATTAATTAGCTAGCACTTGCTTAAAGAAAATTAGTGTTGAGCATGAGATCGAAAATTAAGAATTGCTAAACTTATCAAATTATGAAGTACCTGATTTCTTCTATTCCTTCTGTAATGTGATAGATCACAGTTTATTACCTAAGTAATGACTTGAGTTCATGCTTGCTTTCTGTTCTATGTGCAAATATCAGGAGTTGTATTTTAAAAACACCTCAACGTTCCAAGCAACTTTTCACTCAAAGGTGTGGTGACATTTGCCCCAAGAACATAAACCTAAAATGTGTTATGGAAGGTGGGTCTCAAGGTCACTCTCAACGTGACTGGAAGGAAAATAAAGGGAAATCTCCCAAATCTCCCTTTGTCAAGTGGAGCAGATTTCTTTACATTTTTAAGCTTGTTTAATTGCATATCTAAGCCTTTCCCCCTGAAGTCCTCAATTATAATACAGGCTTTAGCTCAATTTCATCTCAAAGGGACTTTTCTGAGACAATAGCCATACAATAACTTGGTTTTATTATTAAAATAATTACAGCAATACATCAAATACTATCAAATTACATAAGGGAAGTGTAAGGACTAGTTGCCAATGATTAAAAAGCAAGATGGTTTCTAGGAAGAAAACATGATTACAAATAACCTTGAGAAAAGAAAGAACAATATCCCAGCCACGCAGTGCCCAATGTTATGGTTTATCACTTATATGAGAGAATTCAAGAAAAAAGGACAAAATAATGAGTTGATCAAGACGAATATGTCAGCTACAAAAATCCAATGATAGAGAATGTCCAATGTTTAACTCGTTATAACATACAGGGAAGGTAATTAAATTCTGTATGCAATTTTATTCCTGTATCATTTTATAAGAATTAGAAACAAAGGAAATTGACTGAATTTATTACTTAATTGAAATTGGACCTAGGCTGCACCTAGCAAAAGAAAAAAATAAATAAAAATTATATATATATATATAACATTTATATATATATATATAACATAGAAAGTGGTGGCTGGCCAGAGGGAGAGGGAAAAGAGACAGAAGCCATATTTCCCAGGTACATAAACTTTCCCAAGCCCCAAACACCACATCTAAAACTAGAGGCAACAGGGATACTGTTGAGCAACATGACTCAAGACCTGCACATTTTCTAAAATCCCAAGGAGAATTTTCTCCTAAATCATGCCTGAGAACATTTCCACTGAATGTCATATACGTAAGAAAAAAGATCGGTTGCTAAGAAACAGAAGTGGAAGAGACTGATGGTAGAAAATCCATGATACCCCCTCTTCTAGATTTCCTGTCAAAATTTAGTTTCCGTTTAATTCCTTACAGCTTTAGCTTTATATATATTTGAACCTGGGTAATATTTAGGGCAAAATATCCACAGCATTTCATGACAATAATGTCATAACTGAGAATTGTACTTCTTTTCAATACACAGCTGACCCTTGAACCACGTGGGTGCGAACTGCATCAGCCCACTTATTTGCTGATTTTTTTTCAATAAATGCTATACATGTATTTCCCCTTCCTTATGATGTTCTTAATAACCTTTAACTTTCTCTAGATTACTTTACGTAATTATAATACATATAACAAATGGAATATGTGTTAATCGACTGTTTCTGTTATCGGTGACCTTTCTAGTGAAAGCAGGTTATCAGTAGTCAAGTTTTGGGGGAGTCAAAAGTTATACACACGTTTTCAGCTGTGCAGGGTACCAGTGCCCCAGCTTCAGAGTTCACAAGGGTCAACTGTATAAACTCTTTATCCATCATTTCTTACTTGAACTGGTATCTATTGTATCATTGGTATCGTAGCCTCTACTTTCCTGGAACAACCCTCTACTAACCCAACTCGTACGCGCAAAGTGCAAAGGAAAGCTCTCAGCCCTAGAGAGAAATGTTAGTTGCTGCTGTGGTAATTGGCCAACTCGTGGTGAGATCTCATGAGAAGTCCTCCGCGTCTGAGAGAGTACACATCCTTCTGAAAGTGCAAATGTGGGGACATCCTCTCCTAACACAGAAAACCGCGCTGAGGTTCTATTCAGTCCCTTGAAACGCCAGGAGGCTTCTGGGCCCGGCCAAGCTCCTTCTCCCATCAGCAGACACTCGGACTTAGCCTGAGTGGGCCACCAGCCCCCCTCACCCCCTCTGTCTTCATTCCAGGCAGAGCCCTTCTGTATAAACACACAGCACTGGCCGCACGGAGACAGCAGCACTGACGACGAATCCAACCACACTTCAGTCCAGCGAGTGCCAACCTGCTCAACACCAATACAATTATAACCTCAGAGTCAATTTTATAAAATGTTGTGCAAGGGAAACAAAGTAAAACAAAAACAAAATGAAACAAAAATTAAACAAACAACCTCCCCCCCTACAGAATCTGGATAGAACCTTCTATCCCACAGTGGAAATATATTCAACAAGTATAACAAGCATGATTAAAACATATGATTAAAGTGTTATATGTCATGCAGGACTCCTACACACTAAATATAAGAAGAAAATGTAGACAGTGAAACAAAAATCAAAATCACAATGTAAAAATCCAAATGCAGCCCTTCGAAGGATTATACAGAATTTTTTACTGCTCAAGTCTCTACGCCTCTCTACGTAAATTTCAAAAAAAAAAAAAAACCCAACATGTTATTAATATGAAAACATCAGATTTTCAAATAAGTTATTAACCTACAATTTTAGTGTTCCATGTAGATTTCTTAAAGGGGAAACATCAAAGAACTGTGTGACCATCGTGTCTGACGTGTGTCAGATCTCTTACAGGCATAAAGTATCTGTGCCTAAATGTGCAGCTTCTCAGAGGGCCTGACATAATCACTCTAAATGTATGTCATGTGCTTATAATGCCCCCATAATTCTAGCAGATAAACACTGGCCTAAAAGATTTAAAAGCAAATTGCAAAAACTCCCAGTGAAATTGCACACATGGGACCCCTTCCTATATCCGCATATCACTGGTAAAGACACGGAGGAAGGCACAAGTATGACTCAGTCACCCGTGCCCAAGAAAAGTCGTTGTTCGGCTTTCAGGGCTTCACTCACCGCGACTCCACTCCACACACAAAACCATCGTTGGCTACAGGGAGCAAACTCTGTGTGCAAAGATTGTAAAATCCAGTCATGTCCTACGAACAATACTTTCCGAGCCTTTATTTAAATCTTTGAGTCATAAAATCGCACCTGCCTTTGAAACGGATTTTACCCATCATCCAAGCGCTCGGTTAAGTCAACGTGTACATAATTGTGTCTGCCATGCAACGCTGAAGCCATGGAGTTAATTTTTTAAAGTCTGTCAGAATTGTAATGGAAAAACAACTTGCAGATGTATTCTGCCTTTGCTTTAAAGCACCGCATTGTACTTGCTTGCATATTCTATTTTGTTTTCCACTGAAAATCAACCCATTACGGAATTTTATGGCACTTGCTCACATCAGTGTGGGGCGTGAGCACGCTAACACACATTTTCATAAAATGTTCAAGTTTTGCACTTTTGTTTTGAATATTTCAACAGTAAAACACAAATCTAAATTCATAGGAGGGTATTGCTAAAAACCTATGACATGGTCACAGTTGCAAAAACATACACTTCCTTCATTTAAGAGCTTGAAAACCCACATTTTAATCAGGCGCATCACCTGTTTTGTCAGGAAGTCTCACCACGACGTGTCGTTGCCTGTCACAGGGATGAGCACCGTGAAAAGTGGGTCCACAGGTAATGTGAAGGGTGAGGCACACAGACGAAGACACGGACGCACAGTCCACAAGGAAGATCAGCACACCTGTCTAGCTAGTTGCAGTCAGGTACGCCAGGCCTAGGGGGCGCCTCACAGCAATGAAAGTGTGTCTTCGAAAAAGAAGGGCTCAAAATCAGGAACCTAGAGATTCATCTCAAAATATTACAAAAATAATAGAAAATTAAAACCAAATAAAGTGGAAAGAAGAAAATTACAACAAAAAATAAATCATTAATTAAAATAGAAAGAAAACATGCGATGCAGTAAATGAACTAAGCCATAGTTGGTGGTTTGAAAACTCTACTCAGCTTGATACATCACTGGGAATATCTATTTAGAAAATAAGAAGGCATCCGTTTCCAAAATCAGGAATGTAAAAGAGGACATCTGTATGAAACAGACATAAGATTATGAAGATGCAACGAAGTGAATACTGCCTCTCAGTTTCAAATTTTATATGCAATGGACAAATCTATAAAGATTCAAACTAAAACATGAAGAAATAAAAAATGTGGATACTGCCTTGTCAAAAAATAGCTTACAATCAAAGAACAATTCTAGCAAAAAAAGTAAAGTCGTTATTTAAAGTCTTCCTATAAAGAAAGCTCTACGCCTAGAGGGCTTTACTGGTAAACAATTTCAAGCTTTTAGGGAACAAAAAGCACCAATTTTGCAAAGATCCACCCAGAGAATAAGAATGGGCAGGGCTCATGTCCTGGCTCCTGCTGGGGAGCTGGCACCACCTGGACACCAAAACTTGGCAAGGATATTTCAACAAAGAGAATCGTCAAGCCAATGTCTTCCATTGCCATGAATGCCAAAGTCCTCAACAAAATATTACATTAGTAAAATGGGTCCGGTAATATGAATAAAACAGTGTATCCAAATAAAGTTAAGCATATTCCAGGAATTCAACAGTTATTGAAAAACATCAAACATTGTAATTTATTATATACCTAAAATAAAGGAGAAAACTAAAGCAATCATTTTAATACATACAAAGAGACAGGTGATAAAATCTAACACAAAATCATTAAGATAATAAATACCTTTAAGCCAAATAAAAGTAGAAGTAAACTTTTGTTTTCATCCGTTTAAGAGCCCATCTTTTGAACAGGTGGATGGGTGAGACCAGAGGGAAGAGGTGCTTTCAAAAGGGCTGGTGTTTAAGGTCCTACCAAAAGGTCGACACATCTCCATGACTGAGTTCTTCCCAGAGTGGCAAGTTCTAATCCCTGCTCTACCGCCGGCTGACCACGCATGCAGCCTCTGACTCGGGAATAGAAGCTCAGTACCACCCCCTCAGTCTGGACGCACGGTGCCTCCCAGACCCGATTCACACCACTCCACTCGCTGACTCCCGCGGTAACTGGTCTAGAGAAGAGTAACCGGTCTGAATTGGGTTTTGTGGCAAGTGGGATAGAAATCAAATTATTTTTCTCTTAGAAAGTTTCCCAAAACAGAGCATCCCCTCCTAGTTTATTAGAAATAAAAGTTTCTTACACAATCACAACTTAAATAACTTTAAAACAAGAAATGCATTAGCATCTTTATTACAAGTGTAATTGGTTTTCCTTTATTTTGCTCTGTGGGGACAGGGTCACTGGTTAAAATACGCCACTGTAAAATCTGCAATTTAAATTTCATTTCATGCTGCATTGTAGAAATAGTTTACATAAATAGCATCCATTAATCATTTAAAACAAAGGTTAAATGTAAATTAGGATCCTGCTATTTATTTCTATGATTATTTATGGTTTTCTAGTAAAGTTTTATTTTTCTCAGGGTGAAGGGATTGTTTGTGAAAAGCAAAATATCTTTAAACTAAAATTGATAACTTGCAGAAATACATCGACTGAAAAGAGTGTTACAGCATCATAAGTAGCATTGGAAGTTAAAAAGCATGTTAATTCACAGTGACAATTTTAATTATGCCACGATTTAATTATTAGATGTTTTTCTTCGAGAATCCTATCTACTCATACTAAACAACTACACTGAATACAGTTTGAGAAAGAATAATACTTTTCTGGTGGCTGTAACTTTTTGAAGAGGGTTCAAATATTGGTTTATCTTTTAGTTTATTCAACACAAGAAGGTAGTAAAAGGAGTAACATTAGTATAAGTTAATAAATAGTTAGTTTAAGCTGTACTGACAAAGGGAGGAAATAATCCAGATAAATACTTAGTTTTATTTATTCCTGTATTAGAAAATACTTTAGCCCTGGCTGGTGTAGCTCAGTGGATTGAGCATGGGCCTGTGAACCAAAGTGCTGCTGGTTCAATTCCCAGTCAGGGCACATTGCCTGGGTTGCAGGTCAGGTTCCCAGTAGGAAGCGTGCGAGAAGCAACTGCACATTGATGTTTCTATCCCTCTCTTTCTCCTTCCCTTCCTCTTTCTCTAAAAATACATTTTTTAAAAAAGCATATTTGAACAAAAAAGAAAATACTAATTCACCAACTTTTTACTCATTCTAAACTACTGCTCTTAGGTAATCACGGTCAGCTCAAGTACTCCCCTTGTTTGATTCATTTCTGATGGCTTTACTCTTTTATCACAGCTTTGATACCATATGTCAAGAATCACAGTCCTCATCTTAGGAAATAACGTTAAGTAAATAGTTACATGTTTTAACATTGTACTAGCGTTCAAAATGAAAACCTGAAAGATGTCATCTGAATTAAAGTTATTTAGAAGAAATAGTATTTGGATGGGTGAGGATGCAAAAACACTGAAGATCGCATTATATTATTCAGAACTGATAGCAACTTACTGTAAAAAGCCATGTGAATGGAGGCTCTCTCTCAGTCCCACCACCTCTTACTGTACCGCACGCACAGTGCGGACAGGCCGCACAAAGGGACAAGTGGCACTTTGAAGGGACAGGGCGGGCCGGCTTTTCAGAACGGCACACAATGTAAAAGTTAAGAGGTGTTTATTCTGGAATTTACCATTTAATAGTTTCAGACCGTGGTGGACGGTGGGTAATTTCCACCACAGGAAGTGAAACCCTGGATGGGGGGAACTGTGAACTTCATGCTCTAAACATATTTTGTGTCGCTCTTGACTAGTTCAAGAAAGCAATTATACTTGAACTCTCTCTTTCTGGCAAAATAATCACTAGAATGCACTGATACGTTAAAAAGGATAGATCACCACATTCAATGTCATTTAGAGAAGTTGGTAACAGTAAACCTAACAGTGAAGCCAATCCACAGAAGTTACCACGTGGAAGCTAGGTCTCTATTCCTGCCTCTGAGGGCAACGTGGCTTGAATGTGATCCTTCCCAAGTGAACCTTTAAAATAAGCAAAATCTGTATCTTAATATCTCCTGTGAACAGGAAGCAATACAACAGCAGAGGCTCTAGGGGGGACTTTGTAAATTAATGCAGGGTGAGAACAACTGTCACACAAAGTGCATCGGATCCGTCCGGACAGGCAGACACCAGCCCGTGAACACCATACGGGGGCTGCGTTATGGCTTCTTGGCACCAATCCACAGCCTCTTTCCAGCAGTCACCGTCTCAAAAATTTATGAAGATGTGGAAAGCACAGAGGGCTAAGGAAGCCACCTGAGTTCTGCTTATTAGGATACTCATTAAGCCCAATCAATAATGGATGAACCAGTTGTGAAAAACATATGGATTAAATTATATCTTGGCTTAGACCATTCAGAAGAGTCCCGAGTTATTTGGCCCCATTGTTTGCTGTGTAAACAGGACGTCAAAACCAATTCCATAACAAATAACTGAAAAGTTATTTGGGCTTCCTTTTCTCAGGAGACCAAAACTATAATGTGCTACGCCATATTTTTAAACTATTTTAAGAGAATTTATTGTGGAAGGTATGGGGATGTAAAATTAGTGGAATAAAGTGAGAATGTTTAAAACAATTTCAAACAGCTCCTAAGAAGTGCTAGAGGAAAAAAACAAATCGAAAACATGTATGAGAAAAGTGTTGTAAAGACTAAAAACACTAGATTATGTCTTACCCACATTAAGCATATTCTTATGCTACTGATTTGGGGGTAGTTTCGGTTAATAAAAATCCACGTTTGTGGTTATATGACTATGGGATCCAAGTACATTAAGGAAAAAAACATTTTCATGGTGATATTTTGCCTTTGCCTTTTGCTTTTCCTGTTTATGTGGTATGATGAGCATAGGAGTGAATTGCAAATTATCCTAAAAATTGGGCTATTCAAATGTTATAAAGTATAATGGTGAAAAAACAAGGGCAAAAATGAGGTTGAATATTACCAAAAGGATGAGAATGTCCCTCATTTTTCTTCTTGTTCACAGTGACCTCCCCCCACCCTTCTTGCCTCGACAAACAAAAAAAGTTCTTTAACATTTTCTAGCTCCAACTGAAGCTCAGGTTCTGCTTTGTGAGCAGCCTTTTGCTACTTATCACAATCCTGTAAATGACTTTGAAAGAAAATCGGCTTTCAAATGCAGAATAAAACTGTCACCCGGAAGACAGGGAATCTTAAAGAACATTATGTAATACGATCTGACTGTTATTCTGAAAATTCATTTGCACCGATATTATTAGCACCAAGGAATGATACTTTTCTGAGAGATTATTTAATCTCCCCAAGAGTTATTGGTCCGTATCTGTAAAAGAGTAGTTGGTTTCTTCCACGGTGATTAATTAGTATGGGATGTGGAGTGTCAGATAAAGGAGAAGCCTGTGGCTTATATTAACGATCTTGGAATTGGGTAAATGTTCCCCAGCACAAGCATTGGTGGCACCTTAACAAAAAGAACAGAATGTAAATGCACACGGCGAGTCCTCTTTACCATATAAACATTTTTATATGAGAGTTTGCCTTGGTATAGCTATGAAAATATTTTAATTTCTAAGTGTTCTTCTTTTTTATTATTTTCTGCCATTTTTTACTTGCTTTCTCTCTGTCCCTACTCAAGTCCTTGGTCTCTGTGACTTCATGGTAATTAGGAATCCAAATATATGCACTGGAACTTTTAATACTGAAACTGAAATAACTCTTGAATATCAAATATTGGAAGAAAACACTTTTAAACAATATTTTAAAAACACTAAAACCTCTTCAAGGGCTAGTAAAATGTTGTTAAAGATCATTCTTATGTATGAAACTCATGTTTTCTAAGGAAAAGTTAAACGCTTCCCAAAGATAACACATCCCCCACCAAGAAAAAGCACACAAATGGTATCAAGTTAGATTTTAGTTCAAATCTCCTATAAATGGAATGTTATGTTATTTTCTTTTGAATTCAGGTTAGATATTTTCTGTAAAATATTAAAACCACTTCTCGGAAAGTGCAGTCAAACTTGTTATTAAAATGTCTGATCAGAACTATATGACATTTATAACTAATTTGAATCCTCACCATTATAGGGTGAGTAGGGTTTACATTATTCCCATTCTACTTTATGAAAATTTAGTCCCATTCAAAAAGTTGATTTTAAATGTATCAATTCATTTATTCAAAAAATATTTATGGACTGCTCACTGTGTCCCAAAGCCTGTGCTGAGGACAGGGATAACTCAGTGCATAGAACACACATTGCCCATACGCTCTTGCTACTTGCAACATAAAAGCGGGTGTTAAATATATTAAAAATAAAATAGTAGTAAAGCGTGTGACAAAGGAAAGTACGTAGTACTCTGAAAGTAAGGACAGAAAAAACAAACTTGGTCCGCAGAGTAAGATAAAACCAAAAAGTACCACGTATGCAAACGCAAACAAAACAAGATGTTTCAGCTAAGACCTAAACAGTGCTTATAGCTCTGCTCAAAAAGAGAGTTCGTGAGACAGACAGAAGTTAAGTGGGGTGCAGGGTCGAGTAAGGAAAGTGTGGGGCCATAACTGAAACGGCATCAAATTGGTGAAACTGATGGTCCACCCCATCAGGGACTTGAAGAAGGAACTGGCTGTTCGATGAAAACAGAAGCAGCGCAGGGTGTGAGGGGACAGGTGTGAGGCTAGATCAGGGAGGACTTCACAGGCTGTAATATAAAATTCTGCCCTTATCTTCAAAGCAATGGATACATAGCAACGTGATTTAAACAAGGAAATGAGGTGACAGATGAGAATTTCTTAGTGATTTCTCAGACTGGGAGAAAAGGAGATTGAATTACAGTACATTCAGGATAGGTGTGTCCAGAGACTACTGCTGTCCCCTAGGAGAGAGATGGGTAGTTTCAACTGTGGTGGCATTGATAGAGCAGCAGAGAATTAAGAGGGTTTTGCCCTGACTGGTGTGGCTCAGTGGATTGAGCACCAGACCATGAAGCAAAAGGTCAAAGGGTCACTGGTTCTATTCCCAGTCTCAGGGCACATGCCTGGGTTGTGGGCCAGATTCCCTGCTGTGGGGTGATGTTTCTCTCTCCTCCTCTGTCTAAAAATAAATAAGCAAATCTTTAAATAAAAATAAAAATAAATAAAAGGGTTTCAAAGATCATGCATTTGGTAAATAGTTGCCCAGAGCAGGGGATGGGATGGGCAGAGGAGGGTAAAAGAGGAAAAATTGGGAAAACTATAATAGAATAACAATAAAAATAAATAAAATAAAAGAAGAAGAAGAAATATGAGTCAAAAATGATCCCCAAATGTCTGGCCTAAGGAGGCTGATGGATGGTGAATGCACAACATGGCAGAAAGACCAAATTTGAAACTGAAGAAACGAGTTCAGTTACAGACACACTCAACAGGAGGCACTTATAAATTACCTTGGTATAGAGTTCAAGGAGACATATCCATTGCACATGTAGAACATAAGAAGAACATGCTCAAGTACTCTGTTTTCACACTCCCTTCAGTCATTCAGCAACAATAATTAAAGCTTGTTTTCCTAGGCATGATTCTGTCATTCACAACTTGGAAATGGATAAGATGGTCAATATACCTGCATTTGGGGGTCTTATTTGGGAATAGGAGTCATGGTCAGTCAGAAAAAAAGACTAAAAAATTAAACATTTTTATTGATAAAAGAATTTAGGAATTTTAATGTTTTGATTGTCAATCCCTGCTCAGGGCACATCTGAGAATCAACCAATGGAATATATAAATAAGTAGTAAGAGAAATGCAAGATAATATTAAACATAATAATATCTGTATAATAGGGATACCAGAAGAAGAAGAAGAGTAAGGGATAGAAAACCTATTTGAAAAAGTAATGATGGAAAACTTCCCTAATTTGATGAGAGAAAAAGTCACACAAATCCAGGAAGGACAGAGAGTCCCAATCGAGAGGAACATAAAGAGGCCCTTTTCAAGACACATCATAATTAAAGTGGCAAAATTCCAAGACAAAGAGAGAATCTTAAAGGCAGCAAGGGAGAAAAAGGAAGTAACATACAAGGGAGCCCCAATAAGGTTAGCAGCTGGCTTCTCAATGGAAACGCTCCAAGCCAGAAGAGAATGGCAAGAAATACTCCAAGTAACAAGAACCAGAGGCCTGCAACCAAGACGACTTTACCCAGTAAGACTTTCAATCAAGAGAGAAGGCCAAATAAGGAGCTTCCCAGACAAAAGAAATCTAAAAGAATACACCTCTACCAAACCAGTTCTGCAAGAGATACTAAAGGGACTGCTTTAAGGAAAGGAAAGGAAAGGAAAGGAAAGGAAAGGGAAGGGAAGGGAAAGGGAAAGGGAAAGGGAAAGGGAAAGGGAAAGGGAAAGGGAAAGGGGAAGGGAAAGGGAAGGGAAAGGGAAAGGGAAGGGAAAGGGAAAGGGAAAGGGAAAGGGGAAGGGAAGGGAAGGAAGGGAAGGGAAGGGAAGGAAGGGAAGGGAAGGAAGGGAGGGAGAGAGAAACACAGGTATGAAAATGGCAATGAATAAGTACCTATCAATAATAACCCTAAACGTAAATGAATTACATGCTCCAATCAAAAGGCATAGAGTAGCTGAATGGATAAGAAAGCATGCCCCACACATATGCTGCCTATAAGAGACCCACCTCAGGACAAAAGACCTACACAGACTCAAAGTGAAGGGCTAGAAACAAATTTTCCAAGCAAATGGACAGGGAAAAAAAGGCGGGGTAGGAATACTCATATCAGACAAAGTAGATTTCAAAAGAACAGCCACAAAGAGAGACCCAGAGGTCACTTCATAATACTCAAGGGAAGAATCCACCAAGAAGACATAAGCATTGTAAATATATATGCACCCAACATAGGAGCACCTAAATACATCAAGAAAATCTTAGAGGACTTCAAGAAAGATATTCACAGCAACATAATTATAATAGGGGATTTTAACACCCCACTGTCAAAAATGAACAAATCTTCCAAACAAAAGATCAACAAAGATATTGTGGCATTGAACAACACTCTAGATGAAATGGACTTAACTGATATGTATAGAGCCCTTCATCCCAAAGAAACTAAATACACATTCTTTTCAAATGCACATGGAAAATTTTCAAAGATAGACCACATGATAGGACACAACAAGCCTCAACAAATTCAAGAAAATTGAAATCATACCAAGCATTTTGTCTGACCACAAGGGACTGAAACTAGAAACTAACCCCAAGGGGAAAAACCCAAAATCCTCAAAATGATGGAGATTGAATAACATGCTATTAAACAATGAATGGGTCAAGAATGAAATTAGGGAGGAAATCAAAAAGTTTCTGAAAACAAACGAAAATGAACTCACAATGACCCAAAACTTTTGGGACACAGCAAAGACAGTCCTCAGAGGGAAGTTCATTGCGATACAGGCCCACCTAAAAAAGATAGAAACATTTTAAACAAACAACTTAACCCTACACCTATAAGAACTCGAAGGACAACAACAAAAACAGCCCAGAGCAAGTAGAAGGAAGGAAATAACCAAGATCAGAGCAAAATTAAATGACATAGAGACTAAAAGCACAATTCTAAGGATCAATGAATCCAGGAGCTGGTTCTTTGAAAAGATAAATAAAATCAACAAACCTTTAAGCAGGCCCATCAAGAAAAAAAGAGAGAAGACCCAAATAAACACAATCAGAAATAAAAGAGGAGAGATTACAACTGACACCACAGAAATACAAAGGATTGTAAGAAATTACTAGGAAGAACTGTATGCTAAGAAATTTGAAAACCTAGGTAAAATGGACAAGTTTCTAGAAAAAATATAATCTCCCAAAACTCAATGAAGAAGAAGCAGAAAGCCTGAACCGACCAATAATAGCAGATGAAATTGAAGCAGTAATCAAAAAACTCCCGACACACAAAAGCCCTGGACCAGACGGTTTCATAGGAGAATTCTACAAAGCATTTAAGGAAGAGCTAACCCCTATCCTTCACAGACTATTCCAAAAAATCCAAAATGATGGAAGACTCCCAAACTCTTTTTATGAAGCCAGCATCACCCTAATCCCAAAGCCAGATAAAGACACAACAAAGAAAGAAAACTTCAGGCCAATATTGCTGATGAACATAGACGCCAAATTCTCAACAAAATATTGGCAAACCACATCCAACAATACATTAAAAAGATCATACACCATGACCAAGTGGGATTCATCCCAGGGATGCAAGGATGGTTCAACATTTGCAAATCAGTAAATGTAATACATCACATAAACAAAAGCAAAGACAAAAATCACATGATCATATTAATAGATGCATAAAATCATTTGATAAGGTACAGCACCCACTTATGATAAAAACACTCAGCAAAGTGGAAATTGGGGGAGCATTCCTCAACATAATCAAGGCCATATATGAGAGACCTACAGCCAACATCATACTCAACTGGCAAAAACTAAAATCTTTTCCACTAAAATCAGGAACAAGACAAGGTTATCCACTTTCACCACTTCCATTTAATATAGTATTGGAAGTCTTAGCCACAGCGATTAGACAAGAAAAGGAAATAAAAGGCATCTAAATTGGAAAGGAGGAAACAAAACTATCATTGTTTGCAGATGACATAGTGTACATAGAAAATCTTATAGACTCAGCCAAAAAGCTGCTCAACCTAATAAATGAATTTGGCCAAACAGTCGGATACAAAGACAATATCCAGAAATCAAAGGCATTTTTGTATACCAACAATGAAACAACAGAAGCAAAAATCAAGAAAAAAATCCCATTTGATATAGCAAAAAGAAAAATAAAACACCTAGGAATAAACCTAACCAAGGAGTTAAAAGACCTGTATGCAGAAAACTACACAACACTGAAGAAAGAAATCAAGGAAGACATAAACAAATGGAAACATATACCGTGTTCATGGATTGGAAGAATTAACATCATCAAAATGTCCGTATTACCCAAAGCAATTTACAAGTTCAATGCAATACCTATTAAAGTACCAATGGCATATTTCACAGACATAGAACAAACACTTCAAAAATTTATATGGAACCATAAACAACCTCAATTAGCTGCAGCAATTTTGAAAAAAAAGAGCAAAGTAGGAGGGATCACAATACCTGACACCAAACTGTATTACAAGGCCACTGTAATCAAAACAGCCTGGTACTGGCATAAAAACAGGCACATGCACCAGTGGAATAGAACAGAGAGTGCAGAAATAAACCCAATCTCTACAGTAAATTAATATTTGACAAAAGGGACAGCAACATAAAATGGAGTAAAAATAGCCTTTTCAACAAGTGGTGTAGGGAGAACTGGACAGCTATGTGCAAAAAAAATGAAACTTGAGCACCAGCTTACACCATGCACAAAAATAAATTCAAGGTGGATAAAAGATTTAAATATAAGCTGTGACACCATTAAAGTCCTAGAGGAGAACATAGGAAGGTAAATCTCAGATATTCACGCAGCAACATTTTTACTGATATGTCCCCTAAAGCAAGGGACATAAAGAAAAGAATAAACAAATGGGATCTCATTAAAATAAAAAGCTTCTGCACGGCTAAAGAAAACAGCATTAAAATAAAAAGAGATCCAACTGTATGGGAAATATATTTGCCAATGATACCTCAGACAAGGGTTTAATCTCCAAAATATATAAAGAACTTACACGACTCCACTCTAAGAAGACAAGCAACCCAATTAAAAAATGGGCAAGGGACTTGAACAGACACTTCTCCAAGGAGGACATACAGAGGATCCAGAGACACATGAAAAGATGCTCAATATTGGTAACTATCAGAGAGATGCAAATTAAAACCACAGTGAGATACCACTTCGTACCAGTCAGAATGGCCATCATAAACAAAGCAACAAACAACAAGTGTTGGAGAGGTTGTGGAGAAAGGGGGACCCTAGTGCACTGTTGGTGGGACTGCAGACTGGTACAGCCACTATGGAAAGCAGTATGGAATTTTCTAAGAAAATTAAAAATGAATCTACCTTTTGACCCAGCAATCCCACTGCTAGGATTATATCCTAAGAACCCTGAAACACCAATTCTAAAGAACCTATGCACCCCAATGTTCATAGCAGCACAATTTATAATAGCCAAATGCTGAAAGCAACCTAGGTGCCCATCAATAAATGAACGAATCAAGAAACTATGGTACATTTACACAATGGAATTCTATGAAGCAGAAAGAAAGAAGGAGCTCCTACCCTTCACGACAGCATGTGTGGAACTGGAGAGCATCATGCTAAGTGAAATAAGCCAGGAGGTGAAAGACAAATACCATATGATCTCACCTTTAATAGGAACCTAGTCAACAGAACAAACAAACAAGCATAATACAACCAAAGACACTAAAATTGAGAACAGGTTGACAGTCACCAGAGGGGAGAGGGGAGGGAATGTCAGGGGAAAAGGGGAAGGGTTTAGAGCAACAAGTATGAAAGACACATGGACAGAAACTAGGAGGGTTGGAAATGGGAGGGAGGTGGGGAGGGCTGGGGCAGTGGGCTGAGATGGAAGTAAAAGACAGAAAACTGTACAAAAACAACAATTAAAATTAAAAAATAAAAATAAAAAAAATTTAAAACATAAATAAGTGGAACAACAAATCAATAAATTGCTGTTTCTCTCTCTCAAAAAAATCAATTAAAAAATGGATGCTCTGACAGCAACATGTGCATAGTGTTTATTGGTGTTATTCTCAAAATATGAATAGCTGCGACTTTTGGCCAGTCTCTGACACAGCATGCGTGTGTAGGACAGCGCTCTCCTAACTGCGTCCCCACAAGACAAAGGGTGCAGGTGGGTGTGACGGAAATTTTGAGTTACGTTGCATTTCGTCTACCTGGGGTCTACTTTGAGGATGAAGTGAGGAAATGGACAGTAGAATGTTTATTTTAAAAAGCCAAGTCTGTCACTCTTTTTTTCTTCAAGCTACAGAATATTAATCTCAAGTATTTTACGATCCGGTTGAATGAGAAATATAGGAAATATAAGTCGAAGAAACTTTAAAGGAATGGAAAGTATTGCTTTCAGGACGCCCCAAGTGTATGGGATTAATGGTAGCGCAGGGACATCACAAAAGTAGTTGATGGCATGAATTATATGAGAATATTTTTCAAAATTTACTGGTGGATAGTTTAAGCCATCACGACATGCCATTTAGCATTTTAAGTCCCATTAATTGTAGAATAAAGTCATGCTTCATTTTTGACAATTAAATACAATTGTACTGAAAGGGAGCAAGAACTCTGAATTGGACTCAAAGGAGAAATCTTCTTTAAAGGTCACCCTTACTAAATGGCATGACAATTTGATTATACCATTCATACCCCATACCCCAGTCTATTCCCAACCCAGCGGCTGAAGTGATGCTTATTAAATCTTATCCTCACAGAAGGATTTTTAAAACCTATGGATAAACATTCAGAAGAAAACTGATGTACTTTTGACTTTAACGTAGGATGCAGAAAGTTGGAAACAGCGTTGATCTTAGACCTACAAGGAAACATCCCCAAATCTGCAAAGTCATATTTTTTTAATGCATCAGAAGTCAACAAATTAATCCTGAATCTAGGGGAAAAAATAAGCATTGGTAAAGAGAGACATATTCCAACTACCAAATCACACTCAAGAACACATAGATAACCTGAAAAGACCAACATCTTTTAAAGAAATTAAATCCATAGGGAAATATCTTCCAACCAAGAAAACTGCAAGCCCAGCCTATTTCACATACATAGCAGTAAAGGCAGTCCTGGTGACTGGAGGAGCCTCTTTCTTTCAGTTACATGGGATAGAGCTGGCCCTGATAGCTGAGTCACGGCACAGGAGATTAATTGCTGAAACTTGAATACTTTAGAGAAAGGGTATGCAGAGTTATGGAGCATCAGATAAATTTACTGGGCCCAGCTACAGCTGAGAATCAGGCTGGAAATGTGGGTTTCAACAACCTTCCCAGATGCTTAATATTTTGAGAAATTATAGCCTCTCCTGAGATTAAAAAAAAAAAATCAATTGTAGACATGCCTGAGCTTATTTAGGGTCCTTAATTCACCACTTCACTTGCTGAAAAGAGTTCCTGAAGTTGGAACTGATACTGGGGAGGCGAGGCTGTTAAGTGTAGGAACTGCAACACCAGACATGGGGGCCACAAGGCTGATTGTACGGTTTTAAGATACTATTGAAATCCTTCAGAGATGGAGGGCTTGGCGAACAAGTGATGACAATTAATGGAAATTCCACAGATTTCTTGATGTCTGTGGCAAAATGTTTGACAGCATTCGAATGTGAATTTTGCAGCATGGATAAGTTGTCAGGATGCAAATGTCAAATGCTTGACCACACACAAGTAGGAAGGATAAAAATAGTTCCTTCACAAGGTAAGAAACTGATAAAAATAGTTTCTTCACAGGGTATAAAATTGGAAGGAGGGGTACAGGAGTTCTCAATGGCACAGTGAGGGGAAACGCAGTGTGGAAGATTAAACCCAGGTTGGGCAGATCCTAATGGAGATAAAACATTTATTCCTAGAGAAATGTCAGCTCCCCCCAAAGACCAGGGAATATGCGCACATTTGAGAGTTGGGTATGTGAGGAATGTGGAGACAGCATCGCACACAATGTGGTCTTGATGCTCTAATGGAACAGAGGTTCTTTTTCATTCATTGGAGCATATGCTATAAAAAATCCTAAGTCTTTAGGCATCCTTTTCCCAAATAAATGAAAAAAAATCCAAACTGTAGGCATTTTATGAAATATATTAGCCCAATTAGTGGGAAACAATGGGGATGTGTGGAGGAGTGGAAAGGGTTATAAAATTCACAAGATATTCCAATAAGAATATAACCAATAGTATGTGAGCAGAGTTTGCTTATCCTTCTTCACCATGGCCCTTCTCCATTCAAGCTTGGTGATATCAAAATCTTTGACCCTAAAAATACATGAAACATTTTATGTTTCAAAATATGTGCCCCATCTATCCGATCTTGTAAAATACATACTTTATTTCACCCAGAACTTATCATTTTATATAGCCTAGTATAAAGTCCATATATGTGAACAATATTTTAATACATTATGGTTGAGCAAAAACCACCAATTTAACTTACCTCGAGATCAATATATACTAATATCCTACGTAATATTTTCTAGTACAATCACAGCTTAACATTCTTTGATTTAGAAAGTGTTCGATTTGATTGAATTTCTTGCAGTCCTACTTTCAAAAGTTTAATTTTATGTGCAATTGACTTTTTCAAATTTCACTAACTATGCCTCATAAAAGTGCCAGCAATTTTTGAGTTGGCACTGTATTCATATAGCAATTTTGAGCCATATTAGAAACTTAAAACAAATAAGATCAAGGTCTTCCTAAATTGTACCATGCTGGAATTAAGCCACAGTAAACACCACAAAACCAAAGCACCTGATGAAATTAAAGTACCTAATAGGAAGATCATCAACATCAAGCCTATGATAAGAAAGGCATTAGTTTGCAAGAATGTGAACACCTGCGGTCATTTCGTTACACAGCGACTGTGCTTCTCTAGGCTGTTTTAACCCCTTGCACCAGCCACTCTCTTCTTCAGCGGAGTGCCCGTTACCCCGGGTCGTCTGCACAGCACATCAGAAGTGACTCAGCCCTTACTCAGTCATCGCTGTCATTTCTCAACATAGCACATCCTTTGAGCATTCGGCTTATGTCAAAGGGTTTTGCTTTCAAAGGAAAAATGCCACTATAGAGTTATGTTAAAAAAAAAAAAAAGAAGAAGAGCAAGTGTAAAAGCCAATGAGAATGGTAGGAGACCATCAACTAACCGTGCCAGAGGTGAGGGATCGGTGTTTACATGTTTCCATATTCCATTCCCAGGCATATTTAAGGATCTGTCCAACAGGAGGCAGATGCTGTTTCCACATTTTGTATTTAATAGCAGGTTTGAAATAAATGAGAGTTTTTATATCAAGCATTCTACTCTTCTACCATTAATAACAACTTTATTTATCGCCTTCAACATTTTAAATTGGAATGCATTTGTCTCCACAGAACCTTCCATTTGGCCTTACATTTTTCCATTTTTTAATACGGCGCTGCCTTCAGAAACTAAACAACATCATTATGCTGGTTTTGAGAGATGCTAATGAATACAAATAAATGGAAGTAGGAAAGGTAATTGTTAACTATAGTTGTGTAAAAACTGTATCCCGTAATGTCCCATTTTGCTATGAAAGTAAGAGTGAATAATGCAAAAATATAAAAGGTATAATACTGGTTATATAAAAATCATGCGTGTACATACACAAGCTTTTGGAAAGGTGTCTTCTTTATAATTACAGATGGATATAGATTTTACACGCATGTAAGGAGATGACAGGTAACTGACTTTAGCACTACAGATTTAGATGGTATGGATTAAAGACTCAGGCATAGATATGCAGAGCAGTTATTGAGATGGTCATTTTATCCCATCAATTGCCTTGCGCCTTCTATTTCAAGAGTTCATTTCATTTACAAATTGCACCGAATACTTATTTACTTCTCCAGCTTTCTGTCCTACAGAACACAGTGATAAAAATGCTCATCATGGGTGGGTGGAAGGAAGCTCTGATTTCACTGTGCCGTTGTCAGCCTTGCACATTATTTTTACTGCCTTCCACCACACCAGCAAGCATTTCTTGCTTGATATACTCTAGGAATCTTCGTCATATTGTGATTTTGGCAATACGGTCAAAGTGAACTCTGCCAACCCAAGGGCTTTAACATCCTGAAATCATGAACATGTATAATACGTTATTTATAAGACACCGTTTAAAGTATGGAAACCACAATACCAAGTAAAGGAAAACACAAGTAGTCCAAAAACCAACTGAACATTTAAACAATATGCTTTATCCTTATTAGCTTATATGTTAACAAAGTTCCAGTCCTTTCTAATCGTTTGGTTAAATATAGGCATAAATATAGGTTATACCCTAACTGTAGCTTATTGTCATTCGACAAGGAACAACAATACAACTTTAACATTTTTTTGGTTTCTTACCCATTGTAATATTTCCACATGCTTTCTCATTTCTCCCAATACAATGATCTCTGAGATCAACCACTTTTACTCAGTCTTATAAAATCCTCTGATCTTCTAGAGTTCTCTTCGTTTTTCCTAATGGAGGTCTGCAATTGACCCTTTTCTGTCTACCTCACCCTATAATTTTTCACAGTTTTTAAAATTAATAATTAAATGTAATAAACTTTAATTTCTTAAAGGGCTAAGAAATTTTGAAACAACTACTTTATTACAGGAAAAAACACGTTTAATATGTTCTAAGATAGACACTAATAGAAATCCAGAACCAGTTTTAATATTATAAATACAAACTTTCTAAACTAGTATTGTTTTTATAAGATAAATCTATTGAAATCAAAAGTATACAGTAATTAATATTCATAAGTTAAAACTATCTAAATTGAGACTACATATTAATTAAATTTTGTTTGAGTTAGTTAATAGAACACCGAAAATTAAAGTTAAAGGGGAACTTGTCAATTTTAACATAATTCTGCGCCAAAGAGTACCTAATATTATCAGTTTTTCTTTTCAATTTCTATTTCTTCTGGCCTGAGAAACCCTTCCCACAAATCTGCTATCTTATTTAGAGGTTATAGAAGAATATGGTGAGAAAAGTGGATTACAAGATATCAGAAATACAACAGAGAAATTATGAGGATATTTGGAAATTCAAGGACATCTGAATATTTAACTTTTAACTAAATTTCAAAGCTTAAATTATATAAAATAGCTCTCAGTTCTAACTTTAGACGCACCGAATAATCATTTTCAAAATAACTTTACAAATGAACCACCTATCACTCATAATAATGTTCAGCAAGATGCCAGATAACTCGAACGCACTGCCTGCTTCGGAAAAGCAAACGTCCTTATAATTTCCGAGAGAAACACCCAGACCTGAGCTTGCACTAAAAGGATACGACAGTGTAGTTTGTCATTACAAGAATGTTGCTGTCTTCTGCTCATTCCGCCTTACTCCCTATTATTGAGTAGAACTAGATGATCTTTATTTCATTTACTTTAATCAGATGGCTCTCCTGGAATGCTGCTGGTTAATATTTGGTTTGAATGAAGCACTTTATTAAAAATGCTGGCTATTTCCACTCAACATAACCTGAATAGCTGAAAGGGAGATAATGGCTCAGCCTCAAATGGCACAATAAATCAAAGCGCACCCTTTCCCTTCTAAACATTTCCAAGGTTAGTTTTCATCTTAATAGAATTGCTGATCTGTCAACTGATCAACTGTAGATGTGCCAGGGACTGGTTTCAGTGGAAGGAAGGATGTCAAAACTAATGAGAAATAACCCTTTGAGCCTTGTCTAAAAGCATTTTTGTTTTGCTGCACATGCTTTTGTGTGCATCGAGAAATTTTTTCCCTTCCTCAAAGTAAAATTTCAATTGATTAAAAATAAAAGGATTTAGCTTGTCCCTATTCCTAAGTGGCATGGAACAGCAGATTATTGCGGTAAATATCATTTTCAGGATTGGCTTTGAATTGTAACGGTGGTTACACTAGAAACCGCCAGCTCTGCCTAGGACAATAAGGTGTTGCTACCAGTTGAAAGATTAGACTATTATATAATCTGAAGTAAGAACAATCTTCAAGTGGTATCAGTGATAATGAGAGACCTCAAGTCACCTCTGCAAAATGAGGAGAAGAGAGACAGACGGGAGAGAGACAGAGAGACAGAGAGAGATAGAGAGAGAGAGATCTTTTCTTTGGCTTCCTATATACATTTGTATATAGTATTCCAGACTATGTTACTCTTTCCCAGATAACAAGGATTTTGAAACCCCTTCAGACATACAGTGACAGTGACATGACAGTTCTCACTTAATTCCAGGGAAAGATAAAGAGTCCCTAAGGAAGATAAGAAACTCAGGTTGTACCCTATCATATCAACCCAGAACAAAGCCTTTAATCAGGAAGGTGGCACTAAGGAAAGGCATCTCAATCCAGTTGGAAATTAGTCTGTACAAAGTAGGCAGAGAAAATACCTATACTGCTCACCCTTGAGGTCAAGCCCCGGCACCATGCCTGCTGACCCGGTGTAGTTGTGCCTGGTTGGTCTACTTGGCCCTCCACCAGCAGGCGGAGCTCTCTCTGGAAGCGTGCTGAACTTACTCCTAAATATTTAGAATACGTGTATCTCAGCTGAAACTATCTGGCTAAACTCCTCTACCTAGAGACCAAGTTTTACGCCTGAAAGAACTCTAGCATCTATCACATAGAAGGCACTCAGTGAATCCTGCTTGAACCCTGTGAAACTGTACATTTCACTTCATTAGCCATCAAGCTGAAGTTTCTCGCAGGAGAAGTCTAAGCCAGAATCTTGCTCCCCTCCTACAAAAGGATTATACATGAAGAGCTAAGAGTTCTAACGCTTCCAAGGACAACTGAAAGAGCTTTTCACTCATCCCCAACTTTTAGAGGTCAGAGTGAGCCCACAGGTGTGCCCCAGAACGAAAGTGCTTTTGGTGAGACTCATCCAGAATTTCATTTGTTATATATCCCGAGTCTCTTCAAGCTCAACAGGACTATTTTGAACTTTAACTTGAGTAGTAAACAAGAAAATCTTTTAGGTTCCCATATTTTAAGTCTTTAGTCTAATTGTTTAAATCTGAGATTTACAAAAGTTATTAGATTAAGAGAAAATAAAGCATTTGATATGCAAGTCAAATATCAAGGAAACATACACACACACATACACACACAAAAAAAAAAATCCTGAAAAGTCTTCCAAATATCTTCTACAATCTGTATTCCCATCAACTTAAGAAAACTAGCTACAACACCCCCTTTTTTGTGACTCCGGGAGCACATGATAAAATGAATGAAATGGGACAGTTCAGATAGGTTTTCACTTTTTATTTACCTCTATTACCAATGTCATCCTTGTACTTCCGGGTATGTCGCTTTCAATCTAATCATTTGATGGCACAATTTGTAACTGCATCACTAAAGTTCAGCTTCTCGGATTCCCCATGGCATTTTACAAAATGCAAGAACAAAAATGTGTCTGTCATGCAGGCAAGCGTGAGAAACAGAAGTGAAGAGCTAGAGAGAAACTTTTACTTTCTAAAATCAAGAAGCACAGTCAACCCCTTTTTATTTAAAACAGTGGGTATGTGACGTCATATTATATCAACATAATTTCATTCTCTTTATACTTACCTAATTTTCTCTTATAGTGTAGCAAAATGACGTTTAATATTTATTTAAGCCCAACTAATCTTTTGGGAATAAAACATGCTCATATTGCTTAATAAAATTATACCTTTCTTATAAAAATAAAATTCAGCAAAATATTTTGAAATAATTAGAAAAATATTATCATTTGCTTAATGCAATGCTACATTAACATTTTATGCATTATCTCTGTTTAATATAACCTCTTCTGTGCTACTATACTAGCTGTATTTTTTTAAATTATTACCATTGTGCTAGACAATAGCATTATTATAAACTACATTATTATTTTAAACTATACATAGTTTGTAGTTTAAAACAATATGTAGGTTTATATACAGTTTATAGTTTAAAACATTAATTTATTATTAATTTATAATGTAATATAATTACATCAGAGTCACACTCATTTACATCGTACTCAGTGTATTCTTTAAAAGTGTAGCTCAGCAAACTTACATCAAAATATATATCCTGTGCATACAAGAGACTCAAAACTGTTAAAAAATATATTGTGAGTCTACAAAGTGAGAAGAAAAAGTAAAATAAATAATTAAAAAAACGGGCACTAATCATAAAAATAGTACTTTAAACATTTGTTTTCAATACATGTGAGTTTCAGGTTTATGGCATTCATGTTAAAAGTTATGGTACAGAAGCAAATATATCAATAAGTCAACACATCAGTAATTAACCATTGTTGCACACAGTCTGGCAAACTTAATAGCATAAATAAAAAAAGTAGTAAAAAATCAAAATATATTTAAAAAACAGTATATACTCTTAAGAAGACTTTTTTTTTCATGAAGAATCTTTCTTAAAATCATTTCTTTTTCAACATTGGAAGCATGAAAGAAGTGAGGAAATTAAAAACCTCCTTCTGAAGACGCAGCACCACTTGCTGGAAATAATTACGCAGTGACAGAAATAAATGCATCTGAGAGCATGCGAGTGCAATTATGTACCACAGGTAGTAAATGTCAGGTTACGTTTCGATGATTTTATGGATATCAGACTCATCTGTATGCTATTTCTAATAGCAATTTTATGACTCAAACTAATAAATATAGGAAACTTCTGATTTTTAATAATAAGGTTTCTTATGGTGGTAGTTTATGTTGGCTGATGCAAAAATAATAAATCTGAAGGCGAAGGTTAAAGCAAGCCCTGAAAAATAACTTAAAATGTGAAACGCGTTCCTTGTCCTAGATCTTCCTAAAGTCATTATTGCACTTTTTGAAAGTATACCTTAGGGGCTTCTTTTCCACTTCAAAGTTAAACCCATTAAACTTACTGTTCCATGTAATAAATTAATAAACAAGAATAGATTAACCAAATGGTATGGAGCATTACTTTCCTCCAGCGTCTCTTGTTCTCATGTAGTCCATTGTTTTTTCTCTCTTGGGAAGTGGTGGAAAGTTCTATTTAAATTGAGAGCGAATAAAGTGCTGGGTAAGATATTGCAGACTCCCAGGAGTGTGGTATGTGGTAGGGAGAGAGAAGAGAAAAATAGACTTGTTTTTTTTTTCTGGAGCTTTTAGATATGTTGGCCTGTGTGCCGCTCCGTTGAGCTGGCTCCAAAATGAGCCTGGCTGTCGCTGAGCTCCCACCGGAGCTGAGAGAGCAACCCAGAAATAATTTCCCCCAGCACCACCTATCCTGTGCGGCTTGGAAGCTTGCATACGGGCCCTCCTCACAAGCCTTCGCCTATAACTTGTGAAAATCCTGCAGACCTTGCTAGATGGCCCCCCTTGGCAAGGGGGAAGAGACCAACAGCAGCCACCCAAGTGCCACTGTTCTTTGAGACTGCACCTCTACCTGGGGGTTGGCTACCACCGTGTGTTCACCAAACGGCCATCATCTTAACTAGAATGGCCGTCTGTCTGTACTGTCAATAGCCAAGGAAAACTGTAACTTACCAAACTGGAGCGGTTTTGAGAATGAAAGAGGGTCTGATGAACAATTATATCAGGACATGTACCAACAAGTTAGGACTGTCCCAGGAACACCAAGCCTGGCCACCTACCGATGCCACAGTCGCAGTGTTCGGGCTGGGCAGTTCTGCGACCTGTTAGCATACCACGTCCATCAATTAAAAAAAATCCAATCATCACACTTCCTTCCATATAGGTAGATGTTGGCTCTGAGCTAATGAAATTTGGACAACCTTTTAACTCTAGGAACATTTGGTTTATGTTAATACATGTTAAATTCTTTCATTTACAATAGAGTAAAATTTCAACAATGCCCTTTAACTGAGCAGTAAGGATCTTGATCTACAATTCGAGCTGCCATCTCTATGCTCTGTACCTTCCACCTGGTTCTTCCTCCCTACCTTTAGATCCATTTCCCTGCACATTCAAACCCTCCTTGGCCATGGCTCCTGTCCTTTTTGAGAGCCACTGGGCTATGTCGTAACTAAGGAGCAAATTCGCACGAATGCACAGAGAGGAGCAGAGTGTAACTATTCGTTAAACTTTGATGCTGGTGTTGTCAGGAAAGAAGGGGTTTCTTTCAGCAAATGAGAATGTTTAGTCTTCTTACATTTTATAAATACACTGTGATAAAAATAATTTAATCATGTAAATGCATGTGCCCCCATTTACAATTAAACCCAGACCTCCATAAATTGGAGAAAGCTTTGAAGAGAATCCAACAAAGCTTAATACAAAAACAATACTTAGTATAAATACAATGTCTCCTATCATTATTCTTACATGGTTATACCCATGACCAGTGACATGAAAAATCACCGTTGTACTTCAACTATAAGGACCATCATGACCAACATTCGAAAAACCCACCCCCTCCTAAAAATTATCAACAGCTCATTTGTAGATCTCCCTGCTCCCTCAAGTCTATCTTCATGATGAAACTTCGGCTCTCTTTTAGAAATAGGCTTGGCCGTACAGATCTTAACAGGATTATTCTTAGCTATGCATTACACATCCGTCACAGCTACTGCATTCCACTCCGTAACCCATATCTGCTGAGACGTCGACTACGGATGGGTCCTCCGCTACCTCCACGCCAACGGAGTGTCCACATTCTTCATCTGCCTTTATCTTCATGTAGGCCAAGGACTATACTACGGATCTCACACATACTCAGAAACATGAATCATCAGTATTCTTCTCCTATTTGCCATCATGGCCACTGTATTCATAGGATACATCCGGCCGCAATGACAGATAACCTTCTGAGGGGCTACAGTTATCACCAATCTCCTCTCTGCCATCCCTTACATCGGAACTGATCTTGTACAATGAATCTGAGGCGGCTCCTCCGTAGATAAAGCTACCCTCACTCGATTCTTCACCTTTCATTTCTTGCTCCCTTTCCTCGTATCAGCCCTAATAATAGTTCACCTTCTATTTTTACAGGAATCAGGTTCCAACAATCCAACGGGATCCATCGGATCCAGACACTCCACCCCTGTTATACCATTAAAGATACCATAGGTTTCCTAATTATACTTACGGTCCTATCAACGCTAGTCCTGTTCTCACCAGACCTCCCAGGAGACCCAGACAATTATATGCCAGCTAACCCACTCAACACTCCCCCACACATTAAACCGGAATGATATTTCCCTTCACCTACGCAACCCTACGCTCTATTCCAAACACACTTGGAGGGGTCCTAGCCTTGGTATTATCCATCCTGACTCTAGCTGTTGTCCCAACACTCCACACATCCCAGCAACGAAGCATGACATTCCGACCTCCCAGCCACTGCTTATTTTGACTGTTTGTGACAGTCCTACTTACGCTGACATGAACTGGGGGACGACCAGTCAAACACCCCTATGTTATTATTGGCCAAATAGCATCCGTTCTTTACTTTCTGATTCTCCTAGTTCTCATGCCCCTAACCAGGATTATAGAAAACCGCCTCCTAAAATGAAGAGTCCATGTGGTATATTAATTACACTGGTCTTGTAAGCCAGAAAAGGGGATAACTTCCCCCACAGACTCAAGGAGAAGGCACCAAGCCTCACCTTCAGCACCCAAAGCTGAAATTCTGCTTAAACTACTCCTTGAACCCACCAATGTAATTTGTGCATAAATCCTATTACCACATATTAGTGAAAGGCATATGTATTATAGTACATTATATTATGTACCCCATGAATATTAAGCAAGTAAATTAGTTTAATGTATAAATAACATTACGTCATAAATCAACAAGTTTATTAATGTCTCAGGCATGAATATACATTAATAATTATTAATGATTAATCAACTGAAGTACATAATATTTATTAATCATGCATACACCATCAATTTATATTTATCCTCGTCAATATGACTATCCACAGGAAAGGGTGTCCCTTGATCTACCTACCTCCGTGAAACCAGCAACCCGCCCAATCAGTTCACCTCTTCTTGTCCCAGGCCCATTTAACTTGGGGGCTTCTAGCTTGGGTCGTAAACGGCATCTGGTTCTTGCTTCAGGGCCATTCAACCTTAGAATCGCCCATTCGTTCCCCTTAAGTAAGACATCACGATGGACTAATGACTAATCGGCCCAAGCCGCAGCATAACTGTGGTGTCATGCCTTAATAGGTTTTTATCTGGGGTATGCTGGGACTCAACTATGGCTGTAGAGGCCTGGGTTCAGGAGCTTCAAGTCAAGCTGGACTTTTTAATGTACCTCCTCTACCCACATAATGAGGAAGCAGGACATAAAGTCAATGGTACAGGACATATTCATGGTTGAGTTGACTTATTCTTATACCTCATGGTTCTGAACCTTGTGGGAATTATAGGGTTCATGGTCATAGGACATACCACACTCATACCCACCCGGGTGTACGCACACACCCACGTGTACGCATGCATCTGGCAGCAAGTACATGATCTTTTAAGTCGACAAAACCCTCTACCCCCCGTTGAACCCACACACACAATGTATTAATTAACCTTTGTATCATCCCCAAAACAAGGACAATACAAAGCGCGTTACGAGCTCAACTTAAAATCAAGTAGTTGATACTATTTGATTAAGTAAATATCCCACAAATCGACCCCCACTAGTTGAACGCTACCACTTTAAGGAATTTATTTTCCTTAGACAGCTACCTCCCTAGATCCATCAAAATTTCCAAGGTGTGTTCTCTTCATGCAATTCACCGGCCAACATTAATGTAGCTTAATGCTAAAGCAAGGCACTGAAAATGCCTAGATGAGTTTACAAAACTCCATAAACAGACAGGCTTGGTCCCAGCCAAGTTTGTTGCAAACAAACTTACACGTGCAAGCATCCGCACCCCAGTGAGAAGGCCCTATAAATCGTCCCCACGGATATAAAGGAGCGGGTATCAAGCACACCATCAGGTAGCTCACAACACCTTGCTCAACCACACCCCCACGGGAAACAGCAGTGACAAAAATTAAGCAATAAACTAAAGTCTGACTAAGTTATGTTTGCTAAGGGCTGGTAAATTTCGTGCCAGCCACCGCAGTCATACGATTAACCCTGGTTTATAGACCTATGGCGCAAAGCGTGTTTAAGATCCCGAAAAAATAAGGTCAAACTCTAGCTATGCTGTAAAAAGCCACAGCTACTGTGAGCTCCACCACGACTTTAGGTAGTCTGAATACCTGATAGCTAAGACCCAAACTGGGATTAGATACCCCACTCTGCTTAGCCCGAAACTTAAAGAATTAACATAACAAGATTCTTCACCAGAGTACTACTAGCTGAAGGTTAAAACTCAAAGGACTTGGTGGTGCTTTATACCCTTCTAGAGGAGCCTGTTCTATAATCGATAAACCCCGATTAACCTCACCAACCCTTGTCAACTCAGCCTATATACCGCCATCTTCAGCAAACCCTGAAAAGGAGCCATAGTAAGCTCAATTACAGTATGTAAAAACATTAGGTCAAGGTGTAGCTCATGGGTTGGAAAGAAATGGGCTACATTTCCTATCAATAGGATAACACTTATTTGAATGAAAGCCCTTGTGAAACCAAGGACTGAAGGTGGATTCAGCAGTGAACTAAGAATAGAGTGCTTAGTTGAATAAGGCCATGAAGCACGCACACACCGCCCGTCACCCTCCTCAAATACCAACGGTAGCTCCCAACCCCGTTTCCACTTACCATAACTACCAGAGGAGACAAGTTGTAACAAGGTAGGCATACTGGAAAGTCTGCTTGATAATTCAAAGTGTAGCTTAACTCCAAAGCATCTAGCTTACACCAAGAAGATACCATATGAAATGATTACTTTGAGCCGTACTTAGCCCACAAACCAAACAAAATGCAATTATAAATGTCACCTGAAACGAAACATTTACTATAATCATAAAAGTATAGGAGATAGAAGGTTCAACTGGCACTACAGAGATAGTACCGCAAGGGAATAATGAAAGAATAAACCAAAGCAACAAACAGCAAAGTTTACCCCTTGTACCTTTTGCATAATGATTGAACTAGCACAACTTAGCAAAGAGAACTTAAGTTAGTAGTTCTGAAACCACACAAGCTATTCATGAGCAGCCTAACAAGGCAAACTCATCTATGCAGCAAAATAGTGAGAAGACTTAAGAATAGAGGTGACAAGCCTACCGAGCCTGGTGATAGCTGGTTGTCCAGAAAAGAGTTTTAGTTCGAACTTAAGCCTACCTATTAATATCATAATTTAACTGTAGACTTAAGAGATGACCTGAAAGGGGACAGCCTTTCAGGCACAGGATACAACCTTTACTAGAGGGTAAGTATATAAACAAACCATAGTTGGCCTAAAAGCAGCCACCAATAAAGAAAGCATTCAAGCGCAACAATCCAAATTATCTTAATTTCAACAACAAACACCAACTCCTAGTATTAAAACTGGACCATTCTATAATTATATAGAAGAGATACTGTTAATATGAGTAACAAGAAACTAATTCTCTCCGCACAGGTGTATATCAGAACGAATAATGACTGATAGTTAACGCACATAAAGTGAGCCAAACAACAGGCTCTTTATTCCCCCATCGGTTAACCCAACACAGGGGTGCCCCAGGGAAAGAGTAAAAGGAACTGGGCAAACACAGACCCCGCCTGTTTACCAAAAACATCACCTCTAGCATCACCAGCAGTAGAGGCACCGCCTGCCCAGTGACAAGAGTTCAACAGCCGTGGTATCCTGACCGTGCAAAGGGGGCATAATCACTTGTTCTCTAAATAAGGACTTGTACGAATGGCCACACGAGGGTTTTACTGTCTCTCACTACCAATCAGTGAAACTGACCTTCCCGTGAAGAGGCAGGAACATCCAAATAAGACAAGAAGACCCTATGGAGCTTCTATTAATTATCCCAAGAGCAAAACACCTAACACCAAAAGGGATAAAGCAGCCTTGAATGGGCTAACAATTCAGGTTGGGGTGACCCCGGAGTACGAAAGACCCTCCGAGCATTAGGAGCTTACACCTACCAGTCAAAGCCACATTACTTATTGATCCAAACTTTTTGACCAACGGAACAAGTTACCCTAGAGATAACAGTGCACTCCTATTCAAGAGTCCCTATCGACAATAGGGTTTACGGCCTCGATGTTGGATCGGGACATCCTAACGGTGAAGCAGCTATTGAGGGTTCGTTTGTCCAACGATTAAAGTCCTACGTGATCTGAGTTCAGACCGGAGCAATCCAGGTCGGTTTCTATCTATTCTACGCCTCTCCCGTACGAAAGGACAAGAGAGACAAGGCTTCCTTAAACTAAGCGCCCTTTAGCTAAACAGATGATATAATCTCAATCTGACATGCAGTAAATATACCACCCCTAGACCAGGGGTTAGTTAAAGTGGCAGAGACTGGTAATTGCATAAAACTTAAACCTTTACTATCAGAGGTTCAAATCCTCTCCTTGACAAAATGTTCCTAATTAATCTCCTAACCACAATGGTCCCTGTTCTCCTAGCCATAGCATTCCTAACCTTAGTTGAATGGAAAAAATCCCAGGATATATACAACTACACAAAGGACCAAACGTTGTAGGCCCTCATGGTCTACTCCAACCAATGGCAGATGCAGTAAAACTCTTCACCAAAGAACCCCTACACCCACTAACATCATCTATCACTATATTGATTATCGCCCCTACCCTCACCCTGGCATTAGCTCTAACCGTATGAATTCCACTACCAATACCACACCCACTGATTAATATAGATCTCAGCATACTATTCCTTCTTGCCATGTCAAACCTAGCAGCATATGCCATTCTCTGGTCTGGATGAGTATCAAATTCAAAATACACATTAATCGGAGCCCTACGAGCTGTTGCCCAAATAATCTCCTATGAAGTAACCCTAGTAATTATCCTATTACCTGTCCTACTAATAAGTGGCTCCTACTCACTATCAACTCTAATTATTACCCAAGAGTACATATGACTTATTTTCCCCTCATGACCCCTGGCAATAATATGATTTATCTCAACCCTAGCAGAAACCAACCGAGCCCCCTTCGACCTAACAGAAGGAGATTCAGAACTAGTCTCTGGCTTCAATGTTGAATACGTAGGAGGTCCCTTCGCCCTATTTTTCCTAGCAGAGTATGCCAACATTATCATAATAAATGGTCTAACAACTATCCTATTTCTAGGCACATACAATAACCTGGCAACCCCCAAACTATATTCTATTAACTTCGTAATCAAAACCCTCTTCCTCACAATATCATTTTTATGAATCCACGCATCATATCCCCACTTTCGATATGACCAACTAACATACTTACTATGAAAAAATTTCCTTCCCCAGACACTGGCTCTCTGCATATGATACGTCACAATACCAATTATAATAGCTAGCATTCCACCTCAAACATAAGAAATATGTCTGACAAAAGAGTTAACTTTGATAGAGTAAATCATAGGGGCTAAAATCCCCTTATTTCTAGGATTATAGGAATTGAACCTGACCCTAAGAATTCAAAAATCTTCGTGCTACCATAATACACTAAATCCTAGTAAGGTCAGCTAAATAAGCTATGGGGCCCGTACCCTGAAAATGTTGGTTTATATCCTTCCCATACTAATAAACCCTATAATCTTCTCCATAATTATATCAACCATTCTCCTAGGAACAACTATCATAATTACAAGCTCACGTTAACTAACGGTCTGAATCGGCTTCGAAATAAACATACTAGCCATCATCCCCATGTTAATAAAAAATCACCCCACCCCCCTGCAGCCACCAAATACTTTCTTACCTAAGCTACAGCATCAATACTACTAGTACTAACCGTAGTAATTAATTTACTCTACTCAGGCCAATGAACATAAAACTTAGCATAAAACTCAGCCTCTGCCCCTTCCACTTCGGAGTCCCAGAAGTCACACAAGGCATCTCCCTATCATCAGGCCTACTCCTCTTAACCTGACAAAGCTAGCTCCATTATCCATCCTATACACCATCTCTCCCAATATTAATCCAGAACTACTCCTAACCCTATCTATCCTCTCCATAATAATTGGGGGTCGAGGAGGACTGAACCAAACCCAACTACGCAAAATCATAGCTTACTCATCCATCGCTCACATAGGATGGACAACTACTATCTCAACCTATAACCCAACCATAACACTACTTAACCTCATAATCTGTATCATAATAACACTAACAATATTTATACTGCTCATTACAACTGCAGCCACAACAACACTCTTCCATCCCACATATGAAACAAAATACCCCTAATTGCCATTATTATTTTAACAACCTTATTATCCCTAGGAGGGCTCCACCCCTAACAGGATTCATACCAAAATGGATAATCATCCAAGAATTAACAAAAAATGACAGCCTAATTCTACCTCCCCTGAAGGCCATTACAGCCCTACGCAACCTATATTTCTACATACGCCTAACACATGCAACATTGCTAACAATATTTCCCACAACGAACAACACCAAAATCAAGTGACACATTGAAAATACAAAACAAACAGCATATTTACCACCCCTAATCATTCTCTCAACAATAATTCTTCCACTAACACCTATTATAGCGGTTCTGTACTAGGAGTTTAGGTTAAACAGACCAAGAGCCTTCAAAGCCCTAAGTAAATATTATCTATTTTACTCCTGATCCCCAAGGACTGCAACACTCTACCTTACATCTGCTGAATGCAAATCAACCACTTTTCTTAAGCTAAGCCCTTACTAGATTGATGGGCTTCAAACCCATGAAACTTTAGTTAACAGCTGAACACTCTGAACAACTGGCTTCAATCTACTTCTCCCGCCATCTAGAAAAAAAAAAGGCAGGAGAAGCCCAGGCAGGATTGAAGCTGCTTCTTTGAATTTGCAATTCAATATGTTTTACACCACAAGGCTTGGTAACAAGAGGATTCAACCCCTGTCTTTAGATGTACAGTCTAATGCCTACTGGGCCATATTACCTACGTTCATCTCCCGTTGACTTTTCTCAACAAACCATAAAGACATTAGCACTCTATACTTACTATTTAGTAATGAGTTCTCGCTTGTGTCCAAAGCAGAATCTTGACTTCTTTTTCAATTTTCTACAAGTTTTTACTGCCTTCTAAAGCTGCTCTGTTTTGACAAAACGTCTGCCTACAAGATACAGCCCAAGAATGGTTGGTTTCGGTTATTTAATTCTGCTATTTGTCATGAAAATGCTCTTTGATGGTCTCAGGGCCACTCACTCAATAACTGTCTCCCGAACACTTACAAGAGGAAAGGTTGGGTTTTAAGCATTGCAGGAAACACTACTGAGTAGGTTATAAAGGCTTTCTGCTCTCAAGGAGCCTGTGGTCTACAGTAGGGAAACATAAATAAATGAACAAGTCCACAAGGAAAATACCAATAGTGACCAGCGATAATCAGGTAATCGGGGCGATACAACAGCAAGTGACTGCATGAACAAAGGAGGTACCTCATCTAAGGAGAGCCCGGCGTGGCTAGAAAGGCCAACCCAACGCTCTTCCCAAATCCGCATCCCTCACTTTGATACTTAGCTCTTCTATCATTCTTAGCATCTCCAGAGCATCTGCTTTTCTACCTGCTGATTAAGAATACAAACAAAACTTTAAGATTCTTTGAATTTTGCCACACTCTCCTGTATATGAGCACGTTTATGATGCCAGGCTATAAGATAAGGAAACCTATTAACCGTGCATCTTAGGGAAGAACAACATAAAATTAGAAGTACTTATTTCTTTAATAGGATTTGAAGTCTTTTAAGACCCATAAAATCATCCCAGACAAACAGACAAACGGAACAGAGAATGCAGCAAGTGACCCAGGTAAGTGTGGTTACCTGAATTACATCCAAGGTGACACTAATATGCAGGAGAAAAGAGAACATTCTTCTCACTAAATAGTGCTGGGCCACTAGCTACCCATATGGGGGAAAAATCTACCTTGATTCCTACCTTGCACTGCATACAAAAAGTAATTCCAAATATATCGGAGATGAATGTAAACGGTAAAAAAATACAGAGTTTGAGATGGGGGCAAATATCTTAATGACACTGAAACAGCCAAAGATTTCAAAGATACAAAGAGTGCTAACTAAAAATAAAATTATGGGAAAAAGACGACATTATTTTTTTAATTCTGTTCATCCAAAGATACCATTAATAAGAAGATAAGCCACAGAATGGAAGAAAAGAGTTGAGACTATATATATAATATATTATATTATATATTTTATATATTATATATATCCCACAATATACAAGTCCTACAAATTAATCAAATGGTATAAAAACAAAAAAAATTGTCAAAATTCTTGCACAGTCATAACAAAAGAAATAAAAATGGACAGTTGATATAAGAAAAGGTGCCCATCTTCCAAAGTTATTATGAAATGAATATAAAAACCACATGCGATACCACTGTGCACATAATAGTGGATTGGTTAAAATTTAGGAAGAAATCACATGCAATCCCAACTATGAGCAAGGATGCATTGGAACTACCAGGCCCTGCATGTACGACTGTGATGTGGTAAAATCACTTTGGAAAACAAAACACTTAGCAGAATCTATTGAAGTAGAACACATATAACTTATAACTAGAAATCCTATTCTCATGTTTTTCCCCACAGTCCTAAATAAACACACTCATCAAAGACACGTACAAGAATGCTCATGTTTGCACAATTCTTTAAAAAGCAAAACTTACAAATGTCCATCCAGAGTAAATGGATAAATAAAATGTGATATAGTCATAGAATTTAATACTACATAGCAGAGGCCAGACTATGCATTATGAGCCAATTCTGGAGTGAGGGCAGTTTTTATATTTTTAAGGATTGTAAAACACACACACACGAAGTATATGCCGCAGGGTCTGTATGTGTCCTGCAAAGCCTAAATTATTTTCTATGCGTAACTTTAAAGAAAATATCTATTGATCCCGGAATAACAGGCATACTGTTGAGAAGAAGGTGCCAGACATCAAAGAGACTGCAGAGTATGACTCCTTTTGAAAGCTTCCAAAGCACGCACAGCACCTGTGTGATGTGGGCAATGAGGTTCGTATCACTCTTGGAGGGTGAGCAGGGATTGGACGGGGGCACACGCGGGTCCCTGGGATTGGACTGCTGGGCACCAGTGACACAGCTCTGTTCACTTGGTAGAAACCCCTTCAGCTGTGCAATGCACGCTTTTCTGAGTTGAACTTATACCTGAACTTAATAAACTGTAAAAAAAAAAAACCCACGATAAATCTCCACAATAATTAGCCTACATATGCCAGGATATTCACCACAGCATTCTTTTAAACAGATAAAAATTAAACTAAGCCTGACTGTGCAACAATAGACTTGGTTAAATAAATTACAATTTGCCCATCCTGGGGTCTCCTGCTCAACTACCAAAACAGTGAGCTTATAAAAGAATATGTGTTCGTATGGAAAGATGCAAACCATATGATGTTAACTGGAAAAGACTGAAAAGAATATATGCCAAATGAGCATTTTGTAAAGACACAAGCATCTACTAACCTCTCAGCCTAGAGGAATACATACGATGAGGGGTAATTTCCTCTGGGCGTGAGAGTAGAGGTGTTTCACTTTATCATCGTTTTATTGTTTGTTTATAGTCTTCCCTGATGATTTTTAAAGAAAACACTTCTGCAGAAACAAAACAAAAATAATCTATTTTAAAATACTCCCATTTTAAGTGCTTTTGGAAAAGGCTGAAATGGACACTGATTTGAAAGCTGGTGGCATTGCCTGGGCTGATATCGGTTTGGAGAGGCGCGGAAAGACCCTTCAGTACCGACAGCGATGGGACAGATCTATGACCACGCTGCTTCCGGTGGGGTCTCTCAGTCTAAGATCCCAACCTCAAAGAGATCTAAGGCTTTACGGCATCAAAAGTGTCACAATGACATTGCCACTAGCATTCGTTATAAGCCTGGTAAGCCCCTGGGGGTGACGGATGACACCCCTCTTGTGCTGATAAGGAGAAGCTGCCATTGCTTCATTATCTCCTCCAGGTTAAAAAGCAATGGTTTACCTCTGAAAACGTCCATTTGTAAGCTTGTCTTTGCTTCTCTCCGGGACCACGTTTACATGCCAGGCATTGAGCATGCCAAAACAGAGACGCTTACGTTTCACTGGGCCCAGTTTCTTTTTAAATATGCCAAGACAGCTCTCTACGAGAGAAAGGGGAAAAAATTGAATAGCAATGGAAGCCTACACTCACCCATCTGTAACAAGAACAAGTTAGATTTCACCTGTTAAAACTTAATAAATAGCATCTCGGAACAGGTGACTGGAGACACGAGCATTGATTTTGGATCAAGTGATGGATGTAGAGTAAATGCCAGGCAAGGGGATTCAAACGAGGGCGACTGTGTTGTTGCTGCTGGTGGTGTTAGAGAAGCCTACGGAAAATAAATCAGATGATCTCCTAGGGAGACTAGACGGGTTTCCATATTTAATTTAACTCACCTTCACACACACACACACACACACACACATACACACACACACACTCTTTAGAAAATCATCCATTGGACAGCCTAGAACTTTCCATTCAAAAATCTTTAACACCAGATAAAAGAACAGAGGTTTAGCTTTAAAAATAACACTGCCACCAGGATGATGAAGTCTGCGAGAATCAATTCATGAACGTTGTTGGGAAAAATTGTCTTGAATTTCTCAGGCTTCTGCGGGAAGCGTCTCAAACGCAACACAGGTGAATGTGTCCGTTTGCTTTTAAACTATGGGATCTTGAGTTAAAATGCCATTACTAAATAGGAATTCCACACCATGAGACCCAAAAGATGACTATACAGAATCATATTACTGATGCCCTTGAACTGGGGCAGCCATAAAGGCCTGAGGAGGATTATCATCTTAAATAAGAGAAAAAGAGCGAATGTTATGTATACTTTTTTTTGGATGATTAAGTAACCCTAGCTGTTCTCATGGATCAAATCAAATGAAGAGCTGGCAGGGAACATTTCCAAACCTAGAGGTTTGTCCCAAGAAAGAGACTGGGGGAAGCTGGGCCTGAGAATCCTAATTCCAACCCCAATTTGCCAGCACTCACACCTTTGTCAGCACACAAGAGATGGGTCTGACTCATGGCAATATGATTGCTTCACGTCCAGACTGCCTATGAAAACCACTGTGTGTTCTCAGACTCACTTGTGCTTGGCCGTAAATTTAAATAATATTTACAGACACTCACAAAGCATGCCTGCTTTACCTTCAGCCCTGCCTGGAATGGAGATTGCACTCTACCCGCCCGGAGCCTGGCGCTTGGGACGGCAGCCTCCAGCTGGGGTCTGCTTGTTACAAGCCCATGTCCAACACGTACGGACTTTAAACTCAGACGAGGTATCGAGCCATCGGTCCCCTCTGTTTCTGCATTTAAAATGCTGGTAACAACAGCTCTGATCGAACAGGGATGTTGGGAGGGAGTCAAAGATATGAAATATGCATTTTGTACGAGTTCCACAGCATTATCTGTCATCTGCGTATGGACAGCCGCCACTCCTGCTCTGATAGAAAAATTTAAATAACTTAGACAAGCATTTAGTAAACTCACTTTCTGTTAGGTTTTCTTATAAAACCCACGTGAATTTTAATATGTGTGAACTGTCTAGTGACTCAGGAAAGCTGAACACAAAGTCAGCGCTAAATCAGTTACTCAGGGCCTTCTCCCAATTTGTACAGGGTAAGGGAGGCGTGAGGGGAAGGACTTTCTTTGGGTTCTCCAAGAGGCTGACCCTATTCCAAGGGTTTAGGTAAAAGTAGTTTATTTGGAGCATCCCAGGAGACTTCAGGAGAGGCATGGGAAAGTGAGAAAGGGAGGAAAGAAAGCCTAAACCGAGTCTCTTACCAAGCAAGTTCCCATGGTGGCCAAGAGCAGCTCAATCCCCAGGGGAAGTCCGGGAGCCAGGCCACACCACCGCTGCGGCTGCACCGCCTGCGGAGTAGGCGGGAGGGAGCACTCATCCACCAGTACCCACCAGTCTTTGGCTTAGCGCTAATTCTGGGTGGTAGAAAACCCTTGGCAACTGCAGCCTGGTCGGGAAGAAGTAGGCTCACTGGGCCAGCGAGCACCTTCAGACAGGGGCACAGGCTCCAGCAGCTGGAAATAATAGCAGTGGTGAGCATGGAAATGCAATTGCTAGGGGGGCTGCAGACAGGACTGGGGCAGCACTTGGTACCAAACACCTGGAGGAAAATGGAAGATCAGAACCAGAAAAACCTCAGTGCATTTCTGCACAGTAGGGAAACCACGAGAATGTGGAGGTGCAATATTGTGAAAAGGGAAAATAATCTTAAAGTTTAATCCTGGAGTAGTTTTAGAGAAAGAGGGGTTTGGGGGCAGTTTAGATTTTAAAATACCCCGAAGAAATATCTGAAGAATTCATTACAATGGTGGAATGGAATAGAAACAGAAAAAGCAAAAGAATAATATGAGTTTCCAAAGACATTTAGTGCTATCCCAATTCCTCACATAATGATGAATTTTATTGGATCATAATTCTTATTTATTAAAATTTTTGTGTGTTTCACCAGCTCCAATGAGATGCAACTTTTTGTTTTTATGTTGGCCCAGGGAGCATTAGAGGGTACCATTCTCGTATAACATATTAAGCACACCATCACTTGCACATCAAGCTCTAATAAATTCTCGCATCTTGTGATTTAAAAGGAATGCAAGGTCCTGAAAGGTTAGAACACATTACAGTCTTAAATTTTCAAGTGGGAAGCCCTGTTTCTCTACACTTTTTGTAAAGAGTTTGACATTACGTTTTAACTAGCTTTGCTGGAGAAAGCATTATTCATGCCGACTTCTTGTAGATTTTAGCTTTGAATTGACCCTTATAAGGACATGTGGGTTTATCAGGAAAAAATATTGAACAATTACCGTGGGTGGAATGCAGCATGAAAGAAAAATAATAGGATAGTCAGTGATACCCAGAGTAGGTCAGTTATGAGTCCCAGCCCTGGCGTTAGCTAAGACAGTGTCTTTTCTACAGTGAGGAAAACAACTAATGTGTTAGATAATTACATATTTTTCATGAATATTAAGATATAGACGAGCTGAAAAGATGGCGAATTACTGCCTGGGAAAATTCCGAGGAACGAAATCTAAATGGTACATCAATAAATGGCACATCAGCTTGCCCAAAGGAAGGGCTGAGTGTCCTAAGGGTGTCAACCTGTCTCTTCGGCCAAAGCGGGCTCTGGAGTGTGTCCTGCTTGGGCGACTGTAGCTGAGAAGCCACAGAGAAGACACTGCCTCACAGTAAGAGAGCATCTCCCAAATCTGCGCCATCAGAGGAACAGAGACCCGGAACTGGCGTTCCCACAATTCCCACAATGCCGGTGCGTGGCAGGTGCAGACACGCAGCTGGCTCTGAAGACAGCATGGAAAACTGAGGCAAAAGAGACAAGCAGAAGTTTCCTAGGTGGACTGTGCTGGGGGGGAGGGGTGGTGGGTGGTGGCGGTGAGCTAAGACGACTACGCAGCCAGGGAAGCACGAGGCCTGGACCTGCTGCAAGGGGGCTCCGACTTGGGTTGCCGGAGGATTTCTGCCAGGAGCAGGTTCAGATCTTCCCTGGGATGGGCCTTCATCTTGTGCTTTGCAGGCAGATGCTCCACGATGTGTCTCCCCAGCGCAAATATTAGCACAATGCATGGTACCACGCACCCAAGGCACACTGAGAAACAATAAAATGTAAAAAATAGACAATGGAAACAGACTCCCACAAACCTGAGATTGAAATGATTAACTATTATAGAACAGTCAACTTATTCTGTTTAAAAAAAATAAGATGGAAATAATCTATAGGTAAGGGTAAATTAATGATAGCCAATCTGAAAAAGAAGCAAAAATGACTCCTAGAAGGAAGATGCATACAGCAGCTAATTTAAACAAAAATTGGACACAGCTGTCCACAAATGGGAACAACAGAGAAGCAGTGAACCGGAAACTAGTTCAGAAGAAACGAACCAGAACACATCACTAGGGGAAAAGGCAGAGCTGTGAACCAGAGGGTAAAGGACACAAATACAGAGTGAGAAGTCCTAACGCATGTTTAACTGGAATTCAGAGAGAGAGAGAAAATATAAAACGAATCTGAGGCAATTATGACAAGAATTCTAAAATTTATGAAAAACACTAACTCTAGATTCACAGAATCAGGCAAAACAAGCCATTTCCACCGAGTAGGTTGGCGATGTTATGTAAATTTTGTAAGCTTTTGGACTCGCGGTTTCCTCTCTTGTAAACTAGGGTAAATCTCTACCTAGTTAGGGTTTTCATAGGGATCAACTGAGAAAATGCACACACAATTTTGTTTACGCTGAATGTCACATGATAGGGACACAAAAAAATTGGTAGCTCTTAGAATCCCTTATACTCACACAATCGCCCCATCTTCATTCACGACGGGACACACCAATAAAGGTAAGTTATAGCAATTTCGTGTTCATAGGGTACCAAACATCCTACCTAGGAACAGTGATTAAGGCTGAAGGCTGACCTGCTGGCCGAGTTGATGCTACCGACCATCGGTGACACCGAGCCATGGCCACTAGCATGCTTAAGACTCCAAGCGCCTTCCGTCTGAGGAGTCCGCACATATCCAGAATGATCTGACCAGTTCAAAATCTCTCTCAGGAAACAGTTGTCCCAGCAGAAGAGAAGACAAGAAAGGAAGGTAAGAAAGAAGGTAATCCCAAAGTGAAGTATTCGCATGTGACGTGATTTCATAAAGGTCATTTTGTAAGAGTAGCTGATGGACCACCGAGAGTGCTAGGTATGAGAAACGTCAGAACGTGGTGGACAACTACAGATATTTTGTGACATTCGAGAGTCAGCTTATGACGGACTCTTCAGCATTTCAGTAAATGCTGAAATATATTTAGTCTTCTTATAATCTCTTTCTGGACTGAAATTGCTTACTTCCTTACCTGTCTACCAGTTATGTCTAATATCTCCTTTAGGACAGACACAGACTAGGTCTGGACCTTAGAGTCTGGCACATAGTGCATTGTCAAAACAAAAAACAACAACAAGGACCAGCCCTGGCCCAGTAGCTGAGTTGGTTAGAGCCTTATCCTGATGTGCCTAAGTTGTGGGTTCAATCCCCAGTCAGGGCACATATAAGAAACAACCAATGAATGCAAAAATAAATGGAACAACAATTCAACGTTTCTTTCCCTCGCTCAAAAAAATCAATTAGAAAACAAAAACAAAAAAAATAGAACTGCATTAAAAAATTAGTAAAGAGGCAGAAATATGAAAAATGTTTATACTTCATGTTAATTGAAAGAGTAATTATTTTATAAAATAATTGTCTGTAGAGTGATTACAATATTCTGTATACAGAGTGATTACAATATTTTAATCTATGCATAAAAACTATGAGAAATATATCAAAATGTTAGCAACTGTTATCAATGATTACTATTATAACATGAAATTGGAATATTTTTCCAAATTTTATATTCCCATTTAACTTTAAGATGTTCTCAAAAGAATATGCATTGCTTCTGTATTAGAAAAATAAGAAATATGCAAATACAGATAGTATCTCATCAACGGAATTTCTAATGCATAATACAGTATCTAATACAACTCATCATAAAACCCAACATCTTATTTGGCACTGATGTATTCTTACATCTCAGTTTCATGTCAAGATAAATCAATTTTTATTAGCTAAACACTAGTTCAGACAAGTACAAATGGGATTCTTTTCTTCGCAGAACTTTTTGAGGGTCAAAACTGTCTAATACTTTCTGTCTTTTAGGTATCTATGATAGTATCAGACAATAAAACATGCATACAGTAAATATCGATGACTGACTTGACCAAAGACTTAAAGAACATTTAACATTGAGGTTGGGGAGGTTTGGGAGGTGAAAAATAAGGCATTTCTCCAGAAAGGTGATGGTATTTTCAAAAACAGAAAAGTAAGGATAATCACAGACAAGGCGGAATATAATGGGTATTAAAGATGATACCACAGGCTGAGAAAGACATCTCTTTCTAAATATTCTTTGCAAGGAGCCACTATGTATTTTACGACTCCATTGGGAGAAAGGGGCAACCTGCAAAGTTATTTTTTAAGGCTGTTTAGTGTCACCTGAATTAGTCACATTAGAAGACAAAGGAAGAGGACCCTGTGCTGTTCACTATAAGCCTAATTATTTTACTTTCTTAGGTCCTATTTTTAGAAATGGAACCTTATATCCTAATGTTGGCATTTAACACAAGCATATTCATCAGACTCTGACTAGAGGTGACATCAAGTTCCAATAATAATCAAACATTTATATAAAGTTTTCAACTTGAAGCATTGGGTGTAATTATGCCCCCACACAAGGCTGGACAGAAATGCCCTTGGATACAAACGGCAGGTCATTTTCACAAAGGAATAAACAAGAGTCCCAGAATACTCTCACATTTACCAACCTATGTATCTCTAAAATTCAATTCACATTCCCAAGTGGCCACTGTTTATTCCATTCATGCATGTTGCTGTTTTAAATTCCTTTGAGATCAACAAGGCATCTTAGTATGTAAAATTTACTTAGAAAAACAAAACATAATTAACTAGTTCAAACTTCCTAGTGGGGTGAAGTGATCTTCATCAACTCTGATGTTTTTTCGTCACCTTCTTGCATCACTGATAACTCTGAGAGACAAACAGTGCAGTATCCTTGGACAAAAGGGTAGAGCAATAAAACTTTTATATATATATATATATAAAAGTCTCATAAAGTACTTCTTACTGATCAAGGCTTTCCTCGTGGATGTTGGCAACTCTAAAAACAATGAGAATCATTTCAAAATGTTTTCTTAAAGCCCAGAATGTAAACAACAGATTATAGAAATTACTACATTTTGCATAGTATTGAGAGACTATTAAAAAGGAATTCTGAGATTTTTTTTTAGCAAAATGTCATGTGCTATTAAAATAATGTTTTATTTAAGTCATTAAATTCAATAGAACAAACTGCACAGTTCGCATCTATCTCAGTAGAAACCCTTAACAGGATTACAGAAAGTCCCTTATGTCTTTTGAAGAGTCGTTTATGACTGAGATAATAAGAAGTCATTAGTTTTGCATCAAGGTTGAAAGGTAGACACATACAAGAGTGAACTCTGACTAAAAGCCAACTCCCACGTGGAACATTAAATATGACACGAATGTTAACAGCCAATAATAAAAAAAATCTTGTCATGCCTCAGTTCAATAAAATGTTTATGACAGGGTTATTGGATCTGCTCAAATACTGCAAGAAAAGAAATATAGTTATGGTTTCAAGTAGATATTGACATTGAATCCTCCTTATCAAAAATCGAAAAGAAAATGTACAAAAAAATCAACGAATAAACTACTTCATTATACAATTACGTAGTCATTATATAAGAAGCATCCCGATTATAGTTAGATAAAATTAAGAGCACTTGTTTATTAAAACAAAGGCATTTCTGGTGTACCTCCTGGTGCAAAGGACCCTCTCCAAATTAATCACTCCGCTCAGAACAAACAACCTAACCTCGCAGAAGCATGTGGTCTTCTTCAACGTCTCTTAGGATACAATGTGATTGTCCCTACCGCTGCTCCTACCGCCTTTCGCTGCTTCTATTTTCTGGTGTCATTAATGTGCACGAAGAAGACTTCCATTGTAATTCAAATAATTCAGACCTAAATAGCACTCCCATCTCCACTATTAACTTCTTAACCTTGTCCACAGACCTCCTGATGACGGGCCTCATTTTAGTAATATTTACGTATTACGAGGTCACATGACAACACGAGAGCACTTTCTAGTACTATCTGTTTATAACTCAGTATTCTCCAGTGCCATTGTGAAAGTTCCCAGTGTACGCTTCCAAACTCTGCATCTGCAAGGATAATTTCTTTGGTCCACCCTTGCATAAACCAAAAAAGTGTTTGTGGAGACTTTTTTAACTGGTAAGAGAAGTAAACAATTAATAATTCCCTGAATTAATCATAAAAAAATTTACAAGCTCCTATGACTTACTGGGGGCTCTAAGTTCCATTAGCATATGAGAAAACTCAAGTCTTCAGCGTGTTCCGAAAGCATTATTTCCTGTGACTAATGCCAATGGCGTCTATACCAGCAGAGTGGGAATCTCAGCGATGAGACAAAAATGCTGGAGACTTTTGTGTTCTTTCCTGAAAGATTTTTTGCCTGTTTTATCAAATCAGGTGCTGGGGTTGGAATCACTGTTCACAACTTCTTCCACAAGGCAGTATTTTGTGGAGCTGACAAGTCTGAGCTCAGTAGCTGGCTTCAACTGCTGCAGCTCCAGTTTGGTGTTGACCTTGGGAAGTTGTACTAAAATCTTGTGGGTTTTTTTGTTTTATCCACTTTAGTATAATAACATTTGGATTCAATGAATTAAACCATGAAAAAGTCCTTAACACCACTGCAAGACAGAAAATATTCAATAAAAGTAGCTATGCTGTATCTAGACCAGGTATCATGAAAATGGACTGTCAAAACCTACCTGATCTTATTAACCAATGTCAACCCAATGAATTTAAGTTTTTTAAAAAAGAAAATGTTTGGGAACTAGATGGAGGTGGTGGGCACACGACAATGACAATGCACTAAAATTCCAATAAACTGTTCCCTCTACAAAGACTAATTTAATGTGATATGACTTTCATCCAAATATTTTAAAACCCTGGGGTCCTCATTCTAAAATTCCACGTATGTTTGTGAAGAGACACTAATTGGTCAGCGATTTAAAAAAAATAACATTAAAAAAGACATTTTTTAAACAATATTGCTTGTTATCTGGTGTTATGATCTGGGCTGTTTGAAATAAAATTGCAAGCACTTAAAAGTGGAGAAAAGGGGACCCTAGTGCATTGTTGGAGGGATTGCAGACTGGTGCAGCCACTATGGAAAGCAGTATGGAATTTTCTAAGAAAACTAAAAATGGATCTGCCTTTTGACCCAGCAGTTCCACTGCTAGGATTATATTCTAGGAACCCTGAAACACCAATCCAAAAGAATCTATGCACCCCAATGTTCATAGCAGCACAATTTACAATAGCCAAGTGCTGGAAGCAACACAAATGCCCATCAGTTAACGAATGGATCAAGAAACTATCGTACATCTACACAATGGAATACTACATAGAAGAAAGAAAGAAGGAGCTCCTACCCTTCGCAACAGCATGTATGGAACTGGAGAGCATTATACTAAGGGAAATAAGCCAGGAAGTGAAAGACAAATACCATATGATCTCACCTTTAACAGGAACCTAATCAACAAAACAAACAAACAAGCAAAATATAACCAAAGACACTGAAATTGAGAACAGACTGACAGTCACCAGAGGGGAGAGGGGAGGGAATTTCAGGAGAAAAGGGGAAGGGTTTACAGGAACAAGTATAAAGGACACATGGACAAAAACTAGGGGAGGGGTGGAAATGGGAGGGAGGTGGGGAGGGCTGGGGTGGTGGGCTGGGCTGGGAGTAACAGACAGAAAACTGTACAAGAGCAACACTTAAAATAAATTTAAAAAAAGAGAAATACTTCCAAAAGGAAATAAATAGAAGTACATAAATAAATTTGGATTTAAAAAATCAAAAACAAAGGAAATACAATTAGCTATCATTATTGTCCCAAATTACCATATACTTTATTTAAATAAAAATCCTATAATATCCAAAAAGATATAACTTGTAGCAAAATATTTTCAAAGAAAATATTGTAAAAACCTTTTTGCAAAAAAAGTAAAAAGAGATTGCATCATCATTATAAGTCCTTAGACGTCCTGTATGAAATACAGGTTCCTTTGTAAGATAACCGCTAAAATTTGGGGCAACTATTGTGTTTGCGTGTACCCACTCTCCAAAAGGGACAGGCAGATTCATTTTTGCCCTAATATTATAACATCCAAACTGTGGGAAGTAAAAATGGTCAGAATAAACCACAAGAGAAAAATATTCAAAATGAAACAACAAAGAAACCCCAGCCTCTCAAGCATGTATCAGAGTAAAAGAGCAATAAATTCTAATCGATGGTGTGTCAGCTCCAATTAAGGGAAAATTCTGGCTGTTACCTCTTCTGCTTTCTGCCGTGAAGCTTTCACCTCTAAGAAGCGAAATGTAAAACCTCACCTTAATATCTGAGTTCAACAGCAGATGGTAGCGGCCTGGGAATAATCATTAAAAAAAAAAAAAGCAAATGTTAAAATGATTCTAACAGAAAATGGCTTGTGGTATTAATACAGGAACACACTTATCAAGCTGAATCCTTTAAGGAGAGTTTCATGAATCTGGACAATTTTCTACAGTATCGGGACTTACGTCTAAACTGGTATGATTTTTTCCACCCCACTGTTTCCAGGTGTGTTGACCTTGTTACTCGGAGTGAGGTACGGTGAGGCCAGCCATGGATACGGAGAGAGAACGCAGAGCTGTACAGTTTTGCTATATTCACAGTCCCTGGGATGCACAGGGCAGCCTCTCAGGGTCACTCCGCAGAAGCAGGGGGGAAAGGGAGAAAGGTCAGGTGTGGGTACACACCTTTATTGTGCTTGCCAGGGAAGCGATGGTGGAGGCAAGCAGTCCCCTTGGGAAGTTCATGCTCACTTTGACTGCTAATGCCCCTGGGGTGGGCTGCATCTAAAGTCTCCAGATGTTTTTTAGATGACCCAGGTTTTACTTGGGAGCAGCTGACAGCCATTTGGCAGGTCTTAAAGCATCAGTTTGCAAAAATTGAAAGTATGATTTAATACCATGTGGGAGGGCTATTTAAGAATAATTTTAAAAACACTTATGCCCTCAGAGATTCATATAACCTCAAAGGGAAGATATTATGCGCACAACCAATTTAATAAATATTAGTTAGATTCATCTACACTGAACACCCACTTAAAAATTAGTGGCTAACATCTCCTCATATCTGATACCAGCCCGGACATACACGGTTTGTGCTTTTATCTTCCGGTTTGGGGACATTTACTTTGACATCGTTCCTTTCCTTCACACTTAGACGCTCTAAACCAGTCTCGCTGGTTTGGTTAGAAAACCACTCCTTTACAGCTATGCTAATTAGATTCATTCTCTTCTCATGAGTGACATCTATGGAAAGGGTTACATGAAGGCATACACTGTAACCCTTTCAGTGTTAACATATCTTAAAACTTCCTTTCTCAATTAATATAAAATACTAGAACCTGAATCCTTCATCTTTGTTTGCCGTATGGAATAAATACAAATGTTAGGCCCGTGCCATGCGGACACATTTTGGAAAAGAATTTAAAGCAGCATCCTTGGTGTTAAAGAGTATCACAAGGATGCGGATCTATCTGGAAGCTTCTACGCAGCAAATGGATGAACAGCGAAAAATCAGAAAAGCTCGTGAGATGGAGATAAGCATTCGTAACAGAGCGAAAGCTTTCCTATTCTGTCTTTCTTGATGAAAAGCTCCCTTTTCTTACTAGAAAAGACAAAGGCCTGAATTAAGAAGAACCCGATAACATAACTCGGAAAAGAACCCAGGCGACGCAGGTGTCGGAAATTCTTAAACAACAATTCTTTGTTGTTAAAGTGAGATTGAGACATTTCCACCTTACTTTCTCGCTAACCGCTGACATTTCATGGAAGAGGAACCCTCCCAGGGGCGCACAAGGGAAATCAACCTTTGCCTTCATCCAAGCAAACCCCACAGTGGCCGAATCTCAGGGACTATGGGTGAGAGAGATGGTAATAGAAAATGACACAGTCATAGATGGGGTTCAGAATAAAGAGCGATCACCCTCGTTTATCAGGGCACGGGCCCGAGCGGCTGAGAAACTTTCACACAGGAAAAAGAAAACTCGTCAACACCCTGGTAATCATAGTTTATCCTGGAGAAAGTTTTAGTTTACCTCACAGTTCTTTCACTGGAAATCATGATAAAATTAATTCACAGATCTGTTGTGAGAACAACAGAATGAATGATAGGTAGGCAGATAGAATTATAGGTAGACAAACAGAATGATTGGTAACATAGTAAGTTCAAGGGGGAATCAACAGATACAGGTAGGGTTTGGATGTAAGTCACGGAAGGGTGGCAACAGTCAAAGGTGACCGGACATTGGAACCTAGGCTAGAGAAAGGAGGCCCAATTAACGTGGCTTTTGGGGGGCCCTTCAAAAGGGGTTGCCTCTCATCATTACGGCCTTAGACTGCATCGCTCTGGGGCAATTGTTCACGCCCAGACACGGGACGTGAGGTTGCTTTTCAGCGCGTCCCAGTTTAAATCCTTTTCTGCCCTTACTGGACTTGATAACCCACTTTCTCTAGTATACAACAGCGGCTTGGAAACCTGCGGTTACTTTGCTCAAGCCGAAATCAGCCCAATCGATATGTGCTGCGTGTCTCTTCAGCGAGGGTCAGCTGGCTGCCTTCGAGGACTTTTTCCACCGGCTTTTCATCGCTGCTGTCTTGATCCTTAGGAAGAGCTCACCGCTAGCACTGACTTCAGAACCCGAGATGGCATCCCCTAACCGGTCCGCTGTCACGGCTGAGCAAGCTTCTGGGCTGCACGGGGAGTTCGGTGCGGTTTGAGGCTACGTGCGTGGAAGGGCGACACAGCACTCTCAGCCTGCTGAAGGATATAGCGGACACACTTTGATTGGTGCCCTCCTCCTTTCTGACTGTTGTTAATAAGGGATGACTCTAACTGAGCACAGCTCTTGGATCTCTCGCAGCCTATTGCTTTGAAAGAGTTTATCTGAGCTATTTTAAGAAAGCTATAGAGATACAGGTTCTAATAAAACACCTGATTTTGTTACCGTGAGGGCAGGGGTTGCTCGGTAGCTGTTAACACGCGTTTCCCAGGTAGAGTTGTTTTTGAATCTCAGATTTCCCAGGATGTGGCCAGTTTACCAAAAGACAAATCGTGAGGACAGAGGCATTTGACACCACCCCACTGTTAGAATTGGGAGAAGCAATAGAAGACATACCCCGGCTGCCACAGTTGACGATAAATGTTTGTACACGGTGTCCTCAGAACATGGCCAATTCAGCTTTATTCACGCAAAGAGTTGAAAATGGGGTAGAACCAGGCAAACACCGAAGCGCTGCAGCGGGGAAAACAGAACATGTGTGCGAGGGGTTCAAATGGAGGCAAGCAGGCACGGGCGTTTTGGAGGTATCAGCACGGGCTCCTGGCCAGGTACCTATTATTGGGTTGGGTATTAAGAACTACAGCTCTCAGGAAAGGGACAGAGGGACGACTAATGTATTTAAGGAACTGTGGGACTAGATGGCTTGAATAGAAATTCAAGAAGAGGAATTTTTTAAAGTTGTGAAGCTTGTACGAACGAGCACCGTGGATGAGAAAGTGTAATTAAGTCAGGACCTTGGGGCAGGCATCGATGGGACAGACGCAGGGAGCATGGGGGCTGTTACATCCTCTCCCTGGGAGCTCGCTGTTTTCCCTCCCTGCTGTCTGTAGGCTGGGAAACAAAACCACGTGAACGCCACCTGCCCCCTCTCGGTGGTGCGTCAGAGGCTGCTCCTCAGGTGTTCTTTCCCGTGAATCCTGGATCCAATCTGGTGCTTCTTCTACTGCCTTCTGTTTCCAAAGTCGTTTGCAAATATTTGTGGAGGTCACTACACTTAATGTCCGTCACCCTCCATTGACCAAACCATGCGGCAGAAGAAGGAACAGGTCAGGAAAATGATGTTTGAACATACATCTTAATGTCTTTTTAAAAATCTTGTTACTAGACATGGAATTCCACTGACCCCCTCAGTCAACATGGACCGAGGAAATTCCATCCACCCGAACGGACCCCCAGCCCAGGAACTTGAACCACGTGTTCTAGCCCCTGCTGTCTTAATAGACAATGCCTTCTCTGCCAAGTTCCAGCCCCTATTTGCACAGAGAAGTTGGAATCGTTACATGACAGGTAAGGTGTTATACCCTAGACAGATTGTCCCCAGATGTACTGCATGAAATTGACATTTTCAAGTTTCTCCAGCAGGATATAAAGATTTTATATAAATGGAAATTTTTCATTTCATAAGTGACATTCTAAATGCTAAACCTGGCTTGTACAGGTACCAGATCCTAACTGTGTCATTCTTACTGGATAAAATGTGCAAGGCATCATGTCGTAATAAAATCTCTGGTTTCAGTGGTTTTGTTTACTCATTAAAAGTAATCCTGCCTTGATCGAATATGAAAATGCCTAAGTTTGTAAATATTTTTTCCCTTTCTTTACTGCCCCTTGTTTCCAAATATCGGAACAATGGAAAGAGTTTATAATCACAAAGAATAAAGCCAGAGTGTTAGTTAAAACATAAAGAAAAGCTAATGAAACTCTTTGAACAAATTTAATGCGTTTGCCGAATGTTTCCCTTACTGATTTCCCACTCCACATTTTTGAGAGAATGTGGAATAAGAACATCCGTTCTCAACCTTGCAACATCAACATAATTGTATAGACCTCGGATTTGGTGCACGGTTTTGCTTTTGTTTTTGATTTTTCTGCTGTAGTAAAAATTCTTCAACATAAACTCAAAAACAAACACACACATCCCCACACTGGTTCACAACGGACGCAGGCCGCACAGCCCCACGGTAAGCGTTCTGAAAGCAAACTTGGTCTCCACCTGCCCTATAAGCCATTCCCAGAGCCAAAAGTGAGTGTGCAAACAGTCCACCAGCAACAGCGCCCAGCCTAACAGGGGCTGGTTTTACCAGGTGGGAGGGGGGACATAAGTTCAAAGCGAATGGATCTTCGCAGAAATATCCTCCCTTCCCCTTTCTCTTAGAAACAATGTTTAAAACATTAAGGAAAGTGGCCGCTGGAAGCTCACGATGTAGCATTTGTAAGCAGAGACGGGAAGGAAGTGGATACACTGTTCCCTCAGTGATGATCACATTTATTAGAACCGCTGCACCTGTCCAGACTGAGTCACCACTCAGCAGCCATTGGGACAATGTGCCCTTCTAATCCCCACTAAATTTTGGAACAGGTTAGTCTCTCTATTATCATCACAGCTTTTTACGTTCATTTCCTCAAAACTTGATCATTTCTCCATTCACTCTCTTTAACAGTTTTAAGTGTTAGAACATTTACTAAAATATACAATCTAAAAGGCAACCTAATAGACCTTTACTATTATTAAAGATTAAAAATAGTATGCCTTGGATCATGTTGAAGAATTTAGGATTTGGGGTTTATGATCGCCTAGCCTTCGGGTCTGGAAAGTCTCATTCACTTTATCGGTAGCCAGTAGGTTCTAGTTTTATAGGGACCAAAGTGACCTTTCAAGCTTCAAATTGAAATAAGTAGAAAAATAAACTCTTTAGACACAGAATTCTGTGGGTGACCTTTTGTTTAGTTTCGCCGGCGGCTCTCAGGAGCGCTGACCTCAGGACAAAGCACGCAGCCGGCTGGGTTTGATTCTGACACCCCGGCAACCTCTCCCTCTGTCCTGCTCTCGCTTCCGCTTTGGCCTTGGGGTCTCTGCAGTCTGTCAAACCTGCTCCCCAGAAACGATCAGAAGCATGTTCGCAGGAAAGCCTGTTTGGCAAACAGCAGTTTTGAATGGGAGGTATTCCACGTTGCTCTGAATTTCAATGCCCCAGAGTCAAAGAGCTGAGTGTGCGTTGAAACCCTGAGGCAGAATTTTAGTTTTCCGCAAGTCTCACCCTAACTCTTCCAAGTCCACTCATCCGCGCCCCTCCTCTCCTGGTGAGGGCATCAGGGTTTGTGTCTAGAGCTGTGAGGATATGCTGTGTCTGTGTGTGATCATGTTTGGACATGTGTGTACATGTGTGTGCAATGTTACTGTGAACGCGAAGGCAGGAGGCTTCATGGACACCTATAATCATGTCATGTAGACTGACCACCTTGCCACTGTGAAGCCGCTTCCGTTCCCACTCGGGGAGCCTTATCCTTCCGGAAAGGCGCTGTGAAGGTGGTGAGGAGTAAACACTAGCAGTTCCTGAAGAGCATCATGTTCAAATCCTCCTTCAATTTCTCTCCTACCTCTCCTACTTCTGTTTACGTCCTGTCAGCAGGTCTACATCTTGTGCAAAACAAAACAAAACAAAATGCATCAGCGTTCTTACATAACATCCTCACCGTCATTTAGGTTCACTTCTTTCAAGGAGCCAGTTCTTGGGAAGGCCAGCTTGCTGCACTCATTGCAGACGAAAAAATTCACCCCCAAGCCTCTAAAGCCACATCTGCGACCTCCAATCAATCCGCCAGGTGGTGAAGGGAGCCCTTCGCGGAGTGCCCTAGAGAAGGTGTCACCACGGGGTTTCTGTTGGGAGGGTGTGCTCGGGAGCCTATGTCAGCGGAAGTGCAGGTACACCTGTCGGGGGAGGGGACTGTCGCAGAGATTGTAAGAAGTCCAATGAGGGGCTGGCAGCCCGGGCGGCTCAGCCTCCACCTCATGAAGCCAGCAGAAGCTTGGTCTGCAGACATGTTTATGATTTCTTCAGTAGGTATCACAGGACACCCAATTCCTTCCAGAATGCGAAGTAATATTGAGAAGTAGATATTAAAATTTTAACCACGAGCAGCAGAGATGGAAACCACAGGCAGGTGGCAGAGCTGAAATCACACAGTAGCAAGAGTTTCGGAATAAAACCAGCCGGAATTGAAGACTGTGTTCTTCCACTTACAGGATGCATGGCCGTAAGCAAAAGATCAAATTTCCATTAGGCTCAGTCTGTTCTCTGGAAAATGGGCATGAAATACGGACGTCATAAGGCTGTTGTAAAAGACACCTGAGGCAGTATTTGTAAGGAGCAAATCCAGACACAAGGCTGCTATACTCCCTGTCTTCCTGGTGCTGATTCTTACCTCTGACATCATAACAGTCTCTGGCATTTTTTGTTGGTTTGTGCCACCTGGTTTTAGACTATTCCTTAAATTCCGTGACTGACTCATTTGTGTGCTCCTGGGTTGTGCTGCACCATCCTGACTACAGTAAGGAAAATAGCTGGTATGCTTTATCGGATGTTCATTATTTGCCAAGTTCTTTTCTAAATGCTTCCACTTTGGGAAATTCCACAAGGCTCCTCTAAGGTAGTTATTACTGGTATCTTCATTTTGGTGAAAGAGTGTTATCTAGGTTATCCCCTGGGACAAAACCTAATGAATTTCAAAGCCCGGATTCCAAACCCATGCATCTGGGTCTAGACTCTGGCTTTGGGACGCCATGAATCACACTGAAGGAGAGACAAGGAAGAACGGGAGGGAAATTCAAAGAAGGTGGTAGGGCGCCACCCAGTGATAAAGCCTTCAAATAGCAAGAAATGAACCAGAAGTCTGGGGTCATGCAAGCAAATCATACGAGGAACACAAGGAAGAACATTCCAGAGAGAGTCACGTCAGAGGTTCAAATGTGTTTGACGTCACTACAAAACTGAACCATCGACAGAGGTTGTAAATTTCCATATATATATATGATATATATATATATATCATATATATATGATTTACTTCACTTAGTCACTTGGAATCTATACCGAGGGCATTGACCAAACATTTTTTAATATTCTCAATAATACTTCCAACATTAACAAAAACACTTTCACAAGCGCTGACAAATAGATGTTCTGGGTACCAATGAGCAGCCACACGGCAAAGCTCCATTTACGTCTGTGGCTGCAGGAAGCACATTCGGTTAACGGGAGAGCTCCTTTTCTGATCGAAGGATTCGTTAATGCTATTTGGCATTACACTCTGGGAGGAATTTAATATATATTGATTAATAATTAATGAGTAGGAGCATGAGTGGATCAACGAGAAGGAGGCCTATCTGACAATGGCGCAGAGTGATTAAACGCTAAACTCTTGAGCTCTGCGGTAATCAAGGAGGCATTTAACCATCCTCTGGTGAGCGAGTTATTTTCTGCTCAGGAAGTTATTCTTTCAGCCAATAAGCCAGAGGCTCATAAAGCTCCTCTGAGCGCCACAGTCTTGGTGGAATACCTCTTAAAGTGCACCGAGAGTGGGAACCAGAGAGAGGATTAATAGCATCCAAAAACACAAACAAAACCAGAGGAGCCCCTCCCAGATAGGGTGTAATTAATGGCGAGCATTGAAGAAAATGCAGGGCTCTTGGGAAAGGAGGTGAAATGGAAACAGAGACCTCATTGCACATAAACGTCCACCTCAGTATGATTGGCGTAGGATGGAAACACCGTGAAACCCCCCGGAGAGGTTGGGCAAACCCTAAACCCCCAGCTGCGTCGCAACAGACCACTGACTTCACCGTGGCCGTAGTGTGTTTGCTTCCCACCACGGACCATGTCACCCATCTATGGTTCCGTGAACTATCCCAGTGTTTGTGCTGAAGGGAATCCTGGTGTTCCAAATTGAAGTGTAGTTGCTATTACTTCCTCTTTTCTGGGTCCAATGTCGAAGAAGAACCACGTTTAGCAAGAATCTGCGTCCATGTAAGTGAACCCCAACTGATGATTACAGTTAGGACCTGCATGCCTTCGGGAGATAAGGGACACCCCGTAGGGAGCTCTGCCCAACTCAGTGAGTCCTTCTGTCCTCGGTGGTACCCTTGGGAACAGACAGAGCTCCTGCTGTCTGTCTGACACATTGTTTTCCCTGAGAAGTTCTCACTGCCATACAACAAGAATGCTCTCACAGAACTGCCATAGATAAAGAATTCTACGGAGCTCAGAGAAGGCAGGTAGCTTGACTGAGGTCACCCAGCCAGTGACTGTCAAAGTGAGCACTGACCAAACAGGCATTTTTCACACAGGTGCACTGCACATGAAGAAGGCAAAACGCAAGGGCAACACTCAGAAATGATAAAGGGGAAGACAGAGAAGAAGAGGAGGCTGAGATGACACGCCTCAAATTGCTAACACATGACGAACTGCCTGCTGACCGTCTGAGCACAACACCAGAAATCAGGAAATCTAGAGAAATGAGTATCTAATACGCCCAGAAGTGCCCTTCACGAAATACCTAAGACTTGAAGCAAAACTTTAGAAAGAACTAGATTGCCACACAGCAGGGACAAATTCTCCAAGGACAAGCTGATACTTTAAAAGAAGAGTAAGTGTGAGCTAAGCAATGCTGATACAAACTCAAGCTTTAACGAAATAAATAAAGAGACAAACAAATAAATAAACTGAAATGAAACTATAATGGTTCTATAAAATAAATCTGGAGATAGACAAATATTTAGTCTAACCTAAGAAGTTTAATTCTGGAAATCTATCCAAAGATATACTTGATAAGATGAGATATTATTTTTTGAATTAAAGTGTTTAGTAAAATGTTATTTATAATTGTTTACGAAGATTAAAATGAAATGTTTATAATCAACATTGCAGATAAAATATAGGGTATCCAGTTAAATTTAAATTCCAGATAAGCAACTTTTTTTAAAGTACAAGTATGTCCCATACAATATTTGAGAACATATTTATACTAAAAAAATGCTGTTCATTTAGAATTCAAATTTAATAGAACATTGTGTACTTTTACTTGTTAAATCTGGTAACCTTACTTATGACATAACATTGAGTTTTTTAAAAAGCAGGATGTAATATTTTGCATACAGATGGATTTTAGCTGAGTGTAAAAGAAGAAAGCATTTGGTGTTCTTTGGTATGTTGTTTGCCTTTTAAAAATCTTTCCGCACTTTTATTTTTTTCTTTGACTAATCTGTCATACCATTAAGGCTTAAACACCAGTATTTTTTAAGATTATGGTCCACTTACCGAGTAGCCCGCACTTCCCCACAGGGCGGTTAGCTCCCTGAATAGAATCTTTAATGATTTTTACTAGTTTGTTAAATATATAATAAGTGAATATACATACACGCATGTATAGAGAAAGAGATAGGGAACAAAATAGACGGATTATGCAACCGTAATTCTAAACACGATCATCTTTTTTCACTCCTGTCTTGATCCCTCGATACTTCAGTTATGGGCACGGAAAGTGGCAAGACCTTCTCAATTTAAATCACGGAGAGGAAAGGGAGCTCCAAGCAGGAGTCGAGGCCAGGTTACCCCCATGCAACAAGGAGGGTTTCGTAAACCCAGCAAATGAAACGTACCAGCCGCAGCAACTGCCTTTCAGCCTAACTGGTAGGAGACCGTTCTGCGTGGCGTGGGCCCAGCTCCCACTCGGAGATGCACAGGACCCACACCCACAGATAGGTTCTCCCGTGGGGAATCAGGCCTGCAATGTGCCTAGGCTGCTTTGAGTCTTGCTTTTGCTAAAAACTCCCCAGTACGGAGTGTAACCCATTCGATCACTTTTCCCTTTCTCATTTGCAAATATCCTTCTTCTGTGATGTGATTAGTGGCATTGGCTCCTTTGTTTTCTGTAAAAGGGAACCACCTAAAGTGAACCTGTGCACAGTAAATGAGGATCATAATGTGACAGGGGTGAGGGGGGGAGAAACCCAATAAAGGCTGGTCACAACAAGGGCCAAGGCCTTTGCTCCCCTTGAGAGAAAAGCCACACTGTCCCTTTTCCTCCCCCGGACTTGGTGGTCCCTGTGAATGTCTCATTTCATCCTGTGGGCCGGTGTCTGCATCGCTAACTCTGGGACGCAAGCAGGCTAGTTTGTAGTCTCTCCACACGCCTCATTCTAATCCACTCTCCACATTGCAACAGCCCCAGTGTAAACCTCGGCTTAAAATCCGTCCAGACTCCTCATCACTCTCTGCACACGCATGTCTCCCAAACAGCCCATAGTTAGGGTGACCCCGAGTCCCGGACCCCAGCCGCCACCTGTTGCTCCAGTGTGATCATTAGTCCTACCTCCCTTCTACTCCCAAAAGTGACCAGTTGGGGCAATCATTCGTCATCCCTCCTGCCCCATCCTCTCAACTCTGCGCCCACCAGACACACGGGACTTATTTTGGGGGCTGCAAGATACCATTCTCCTTCCTAACCCAGGGCCTTTTCACGAGGTTGTTCTACCCTTCCCTCCCTCACACTAACACCTCCTTAAAGCTACTTAGAGTTCATATTTCATCTCAAATATCACTTTTTTCCAGAACACCTATTTTTTTTCTTCTAGATTAGCTGTAGTCCTCCAATTATTTATTCTCAGAGCACCATGTACCTCTATTTATCACAGAGGTGATAGGACATTTATTTACAAGAGTAATCAATTAATGACTACACTTCCAATTTTACTGTACATTCCAGAGATATAGGGACAGCTTGGTTTCTCTTTCTTTTTCAAGTCACTGCCACCAGCACCCATAATTGGGCCTGACACATAATTGAGGCCTGACAATTATTTATTGAACTAATGATTAAAGAAGCTACATGAACCTTTTGATGGAGGAACACACACAACCTCACCGACTTCAGTGTGCCTACTTCAAAGATGAGGTTGCACATGTTCATCAAAAGGTCTGTGATGCTGGTTTTTGTGTGAGGTTATCAGCCATCAGCACTCATCTCCTACAGCCATTCATTCAAAACTGCTTTTGAAAATACATTATATTCCATCATTTGCTTTTTTTTAGTAACTACAGTATATTTCTAAGGCAATTAGCAAGCTTATTCTCCATCTTATTTCCCCCATTCAACATGTCACCTTGTTAAAGGTACAGTCTTTACGTATCACACTGTCTCCGTTAGAAATCACTGCATCTTAGCTCTACAGATAAACACATATTTAATATTTAATGATCACCCCAGCCTGTGTTTTGATGTTTCCCTGGGTGCTTTGGCCAACTAGTTTTGCTTTCAATGACGTCTGTGGGATTTTGCCATCTTTGTGTTCTCTCCTCATGGGAGGATTCTGGAAGAGCCCAACACAACTGTACGTACCATCTTCTCGTATCCCCATGCTTACATTTTGGTGTGAACTCCCAGCATGCACCTCCCCATATATCCTGTCTTCTATCCATCTTACACAGAGTCTTACAAACTTGTCAGTAAAAAAATATAACATAGCCCTGGCTGGTGTAGCTCAGTGGATTGAGCATGGGCCTGTGAACCAAAAGATCGCGGTTCGATTCCCAGTCAAGGCACATGCCTGGGTTGCAGGCCAGTTCCCGGCAGGGGACGCATGAGAGGCAACCACATATTGATGTTTCTCTCCCTCTCTCCTTCCCTTCCCCTCCAAAGAGAAAATAAATAAAATCTTTAAAAAATATATAATTGCTTATTATGATGATAGCAATAACATGCATGTATTAATTGCTTACCCTATGATAGATAGTTTTCTGAGTGCCTCCCCTGTATTAATTTGGGTCTGTATCAAGAGGGTGATAAAAAAGCAAAATGTAATAGAGCATTCTAAAGCAATTAGCTTGGAACAAAGAAAGTCATTATGAAAACACAGACACTGTGCCTTGGGGAAAGAATGCCAAGTCCTCGTTCAGAGAGAGAAATAAGGCAAGTGAGAGACTTTCATTTCTGCTCGGCACTTCAATTTCATGCTAGGTTTCAGGATGGTGAATGTGTGGCCTCTAACATTAATATTCTTTTATGGATGCTTTGGACACGGATCTTGGGTGGTGACAATAAACAGATATTTCCCCGATGCCACTGTCTTTAGAATAAAACTCCCAGGACTACAATTTCTGCCAAATGGATTTTAAAGTATGTGCAAAGGGTAGTCCACTCCCCTTTGATGTGAACTCAAGGTTGGATGAAATCTACGGAAAAAGAACCCTGGCCGTGATATTAACAGGCTACACTTGACTATTATTCTATTCATGTGCAAACAATAAGATGAAAATCTTGTGACAAATTTCAAAGAATATATATAATATTGATACAGTTCAGATAACTTGGCTTATCATAAAGTCTTCTTAGCTTTACTTAGCTACTAGTGAACACCCCAACTTTACTAACTCCAGCACCTTCTCTTTCGCTATGAGAACCTCAGGAACTATTGAGGTTCTTGGTCAGTAAGTTTTTCTCAAAAACATAACAGCTTTTTTTGGTCTGGGGCTGGTGTGGAGATGAAAAAAGGGAAAGCAGCATTAGGTATTGATCTCACAGTTAATTAACTTCTATCCTGAAGTCAGTATCTCCCTAATTAATGATGTGCATGCTAATAAAAAAAAAAAAGATGTTCTCTGGAATAGATGTGTATTTTATTCTTCTGCATTCTTACTCGAAGGGAAGATCTTGGTAAATGTGAAATTCCATTTCTCTCGCTTTAAAAAATCACCCCTAATCTCATTCCTTATTTTACTCCTAAAAGCAAACAACTTCTTTCTCCACGTGAGTCTGTGTACAGGGTCTGGCACAAATAACAGCCGTTTTTTATTGTAAAATCTTTTACTGCAAAATCGTAAGCAGGTAATTCTATCAAATAACAATATCACACTCAAGCACAACATATGCCGCTTTTGGTGATATGTGCAAATTGCTGTCCACCTCGTGTGAGACATTCACGTACTGTACCAACCACACTCAATGGTGTTCCTTCTGCCAGACTCGTGTATTCAGTGGGCTACGTACCACCATATGCAGAGACTCAATTCTTCCAGCCTTTCTCTATGCAGCATTCCCTTTATTCTTCTATAGGGAACCTGGATTTCTACCTTGTTTTTCTGAAACTTATCTATAATTCCTGAAATCACATTAAAATTTACTTTATAATCTCAAGAGCTTAAGTTATCCATGTTTCAAAGCATGCTACCCATAGATTTAATTGATATTTTAATGAGAAAAAAATCAGTAATTTCTGAATAAATGTATTATTCCTGAAAACCCCCAAACTATTTATATTTCTGAGATCTGCAATGAAACATATAAGCTGAATATTCTACTAATGTTAACTGGTGGCTTTTGATGGACTGGTAGTGTTATTCATTGCTTTTGACGACCAGAAAGAGAAGTCAAGGTTGTTTAAATACACTTGTTCTTGTCTTGCTGAGTCAGGTTTTTGAGTTCAGCAGCTAATAAAACCCTTAAATCAGTTTCAAGCCATAGAATCCTGTCACCTGGGTTTTTTCAGTAATGAAGATCTTTGATTGTTGTGGATCATAGGTGCATTCACGGTTAGTTTTGAGAAATAATATAGGAAACGAGCAGTCAATTTTGTCCATTGGTATAATACCAATATCAATCCTAGGGAACTCACACAACTTCAAATTTCAAAATTAATTTGTTTTCTTCCCCTATGGTTTGATGCATATGTAATTTGAAGCACACCCCGGTAGGAATGATTTTTAGTGAAACAAAATTATTTAGGGATGTTACTCCCCAAGTTTTTTTCCATCTGGATACGAGAATCTCAATAATCTTCTAGGCTACTTCACAGCTATACATCAGTTTACAAAAACACCTGACTGGGCTCTGCACTGGCACAATGAAAATGAGAGAGTGTACTACCTGCTAGCTCAGAGGGCAGTTTCAGGTCTACGGCTACCACGCAGGAGTTGTGATCCGAGTTCTTACACTGTCATTTGGTGGTGTGCTAGGAATTCCCGGCCAAGAGTGGCTGTGAAAATGTCTTAGTGAAGAGCGGATTTCTCTCCTCCTGTGGTCCAGGTCGGCCACCGTCCCTGTATGGCTCTTAAAAACTCCCTGCCCTTCTGGGCAATTTAGAAATCCCCTTGTATCAAGTATCTAAGTCGATGTCAGCATCCCTTTGCTTTTTTCTCAAAGTTTAGTTTTTAAACAGACACTGTATTTGTAGAGACATTATACCACACTTTGTAACAGAGGCATTATATTGAAGTAGATTCATTATATCAGTCAGCTACATTGATAAGTGACTATTTATCTCAATGCTGCGGTAGACGCCAGACAACAGCCATTTATGTACTTCGTCCTCCATTTGTATGTCCCTACGGCTGGCCCTTCTGAAGGGCAGGTGGCACTCACTGTCTGGGCTCTCAGAGGAGGGTCTTAATTAGCATCCAGCTGACTCACCACATACTGCTAAGCATTTTATATTCAGGTTCTTTCTTTTAAAATTATTACCACAAGCCTATAAAATAGCTGTGACTATTCACTCTTTATGGATTAGGAAACTCAGGTCCTACGTCATCCCTTCACCTGTCCAGATTTTCACAGGCGAGAGGCACAGCAGATGCAAAATAAAATTGTCGATGTCTGTGATGCCAGAGGCCAGTTGCTGCAGCGTCAACACAAGGAAGTAGTAAGTACTAGACTTGGGTGTCAAATTCTCAGCACTCACGTCCTGGCTGCACCCATTTGCTCTGTGTGCAAACTGTCCCAAATGATGTAACCTCCCTAAGCTCCAGTGTTGTCATCGTCAGAAGAGCACAATGAACATTCCTGATTCATGAGATTGCTATGAGGATGCGATGAGATAATTCACACACAGAGCTTGGCATAGCATCTGGCACACGATAAACGCTCAGCACATGTTAGTCCCCCACAGGCAGATGGGAGAGGGTTATTTGCCCCAGCACGTTCTCACGAAGAGTGTAAATTCCAGGCTCAATTTGAGTTCAAAGCTTCCTCTTTCACAGAAATGTGAGCAATGTCATCGAAAGTGTCTCCAGATGCATCAGCACAGCACCTGGTCAGAGGACAAGGCCGCCACTGCGTGAACTACACACACTCAGCCGGGCCCGTAGCCCTGGGGATACGCTCCGAGACCCCCAGTGGATGCCTGAAACTGCGAACAGTACCAAGCCCTGTTCACACCACTTTTTCTACACTTAATGCCCTTGATAAAGTTTAATTTCTAAAGTAGGCACAGTAAGAGACCGACAACATGACCAAACAATAACGTGGGACAATGGTAACAACATACTGTGATACAAGTTATGTGGATGAGGTCTCTTGCTCTCTCTCTCTCTCTCAGTATCTTACTGGACGGCACTCACCTTTTCGCTTTAAGAAAAAAAGCGCTTTACGGCTTCTCTTTGGTGCAACTGAATTGCCAGCATCACTACCCTTATGCTCTGGGGCCATTAGTAAGTAAAACTAGGGTGACTGGAACACAAGCACTGTGATCCCGAGACGGTGGAGCTGAACACGGAGACGGCTGTGGCGTGACTTACGTGCAGGGAGCGAGCACAGCAGCGTGGAGCGGCTGGACAAAGGCATGAGTCACGTCCTGGAGGGACAGAGCAAGACAACGCGAGATTTCACCACTCGACTCAGAACGGCACGCTATTTCAAACGTGCAAATTGTTTATTTCTGGAATATTCCATCTAATATTTTTGGACCGTGCTTGCTGGCAGGTAACTGACACTGTGGGAAGCATAACTGCAGACAGTGGGGAACTACCGTACAAGAACAAGTCATCACAGCAACCCAATCAAAATGAAATAAAAGTTTGCTGTTAAATGGGAGCTGTGTAAAAAAAAAAAAACCCTTGATTCCTTTCTCAATTTGCTTCTGAACTGCTAATTATTGTGAAGTTGCCACATGATAAGCATCCGGCTAAACTCAATTTTGACTTCTCAGAGTAACACTATGCAATAGATATTTTTATCATTATTTAACACATAGGATGACGGAGGCCCAGACAGCTACTCAAAGCTCCGGAGATAACGCAGCCACTAATTCATCCGATAGAGCCTGGGGATGCCCCAGACCTTCTTCCAGCCCATTTTCCTTACACCATTCCAGTCTCTCCACATGGCTCGGTCCACGTTCGTCCCGTGATCAGTGTTTTCAGTTGGGCTCCCGGTATTAGTTGACGAGTTCTAGAGTTAAAAACAGAACCTGCCCCCTCCCCCGCAGTGATCATCTATCTAATTAATTAATACAGCTAACACCAATAGCAAAATGACAATTAAAAAGGCAATGCTGTCTGAATTTATTGATGGTTTGAGACATAAGTTTTATATTCTTATTATTAAATTCAAGATCCCATCCCGCCAAAAGTTTTCCAACTCCCCCTCTTAGACAAAAGGCTATGAAAGTCTTTCAGAGATGCCTGGGTTTTATGTTTTGTGAGGAAACACATTTTTGTTTTCAATTACAAACCACCTCCCTCTCTCCCCACCAACCTCCATGCTCCCAAAGTTTTTTTCTTCTGCACACAATATAGTATGTATATTTGGAGTTTTCTTGGAATAATAGAGCCATAAAATTTTAAAGGAAAAGGGACTTTGAAGATTATGCAGTTTAAAGAAGATGCTGATGCTAAAAGATTGAAATAAGGAGTGGCCAGGTCAAGTTCACGGAGTGACTCACGGCCAAGTCTGTATTTCAGTTCCTAGTTTCATTCGATGTGCCTTCTACTCATAGAAGACGGCGCTTGATCAGTAAGAGATTTTCCTACCTAGGGGAGTTCCCCATAGAGATGGAAAGAAAAGGCACACACAGATACACTCATTTAGTTAGTTAGGACAGAGAATGTTACAATATTGGTATTTACATATAAAGGACATTATAAGCAAGAGTAGAAATGATATACAAAAAACATCTGGCAGAAAGTATAATCCTGCCTCTGTGAGCATCTTTTTTTAAAGATTTTATTTATTTATTTTTAGACAGTGGGGGAAGGAGGGAAAAAGAGAGGGAGAAAAACATCAATATGTGGTGAGTCTTGCATGCCCCCAACAAGGGATGTGGCCCACAACCCAGGCATGTGCCCTGACTGGGAATCAAACCAGTGACCCTTTGGTTTGCAGGCTGGCACTCAATCCACTGAGCCACACCAGCCAGGGCTCTATGAGCATCTTGATATGCGAAGTAGAAGAGTTGGTTGAAGTTGGAGAGAAAAAAAAAATGACCCAGAATAAGGGATGGGTCAGCGTGCTTGGGACATATTCTCTAAGGAAGCTCGCTAGTGTCCTTTGGCTAAAGCAGAGCAGGTGTCAGCTCCCCAAAAATCTGATGAATGATACAGGGCAGAGGGCACCTCTCCCACTAAATCACCAAAAGAGACTCTTGCCACTTTTATAGGCATCTATTTGCTCTCTTATAAGGGCTGCTTTAGGATTTAAGAGGAAAAAACTAAGGTTATGACTTTCTGGCGATATAACGAATAATTTGCAGCCACCCAATTATTGGAACAAATTGACAAGAAACATTAAATGTCTCTATTAACACTGAATGTGTAAAAATATGAGGAAAACGTCATCATGGCAGAGATCAATCACTGAAGAATTCCAGTAAATGGTTTTTCAAAATGTTACACCAAAGACCTCTAAGTTCCTTTGACAGCCTGACACACAGCCACCATCAATTAAGGCATCTGCACTATCCTTGAATCTCTCTCAATAAAATCACCTTTCTGGGGAAACACTTTGGTATGTTTATCAGCCCTTTCAAGTGTAAAAGGTGACTCTTATTCTGGTAATTAGAGATCAAATAAAGAGATCTGAAGTTATGTATACACATCCTCCAAAAAGCGTTTGACTTTAATCCTCTTCATCCTCAGCTTTTATCTTCCAAGGTTGGGTGTCTCTGTTTCTGTCCTCTTCCTTTTTTTGGTACATCATTATGTGGAAACCAGTCGATCTCATTTCATTGGCAACTCTATTAAAATGTCCAATACCTTTTAAAAATGTGCACATTTACTGGAAAACTACTAAAATCTATATGAAAATTTCTTTTGAGGTAAAAGCACTTAAAAACTACCAGGTAATAACATGTTCAGAAAGACCCAAACTACTTTTCATGTTTTCTGTTTGTTTTTTTAAATATTGGGCCCTGGCTGGTGTGGCTCAGTGGATTGAGTGCTGGCCTGTGAACTAACGGGTCGCCAGTTCGATTCCCAGTCAGGGCACATGCCTGGGTTGCAGGCCAGTTCCCAGTAGGGGGCACACGGGAGGCCACCACACATTGATGTTTCTCTTCCTCTCTTTCTCCCTCCTTTACCCTCTCTCTAAAAGTAAATAAAGTTTAAAAAAATATTGGATAAGCATCCAGTACTTTGAAGTGGGGTCATCTGCTCATGTGAACAAATAGTATTCTCTTTCCAAAATAATTATTCTGTCTACAGGCAATGCTAATCCCTCTCACCCTCCAATACTGGTGACAATTTCCCCTAGTAATTTATGGACACCAAAATAAACATTTACTTTTGAAAAATTAAGAGGCAACATTTACAATGAACCTGATGGTGATAGGATTGATGTGCACTATAATACCAATTTCTGATTAATGTGAAATTACTGTCAAGGATACTGATTTTACGTCTCTTTTTCATGACTGTGATGCAGCACTGATGCTACCTAAACCTTCAGGGCCCAGCTACGGAGGCAGCAGGCAGAGCTGAGGGCCAGCACATGGCGAACGTTTCCCAAACGCATTTGAATGAGTGAATGAGCAGTTCAGGGAGGCACACGCCCATTCAGTTCAGACGTAGTAAGTAAAATTTTATGTGAATAACCAAACAACTGAGCGCTTTAAACAATAATCCAAAAGATTGGATTGGTCAGGAAAGGTCCCTATTCTCAAATTAAAGATTAGCATTATTGATATTGAGAAAAATCTTTCTGCTGGCTACTGCTGATCCAGTAGAAAGAGAAAAAATCAATTCTTTTCAGGGCTACACACACAGAAAAAGCACCCGGTAAAATATATAATTGTTTTGTGTGCAGGGTGTTTTTTTTATAAAACATGAACACATAATTAAAGAAATTATAATGTACTCTTTTAGTGTTTTTCTGGTTCCTGTGAGGTAGAGCAAATATCTTACCATGAAAATCTGACTGAATATTTTCAGCAGCTTCTCAGACGTGTTGACTAAAGAGTTCTGATATGATTGTAGTGCCTTGTCCTCCAAAACGAGAAAGGTAAGCATCGTCGCCACCTCCGATCCCTCACTCTTGCATCAGACAAGCGTGGTAAAGCCCAAGCGAGGTGTCAGCTGCCTGGATGGAGACAATCGATTCACAGCCATGTTTCCCATCGTTTGGTCTGTAACGTCAATCTCCGGAAAAAAATTATTTTAATCAACGTTAAATCATTGAAATAACCTCCAGATGAATCCGTGCAACCATCAACATTGACGATGTTCTTAGATAAATAGCTGTTTATAATAAATTGTGAATTTTCAATTGCAAGGGTTGAAACATTCTCGCTGGAATCGGGTTATATTTTATTTTATAGTTCCATGGCCGTATATGGAAACAAGGATAATAGGCTATGGCTAGAGAACACAAGGCACATATTCGGGGAACAGAATTTTCAAATCTCAAGATGCTCAAAATTTTTTGTAAATGTTCAATGTGGTTATATTTCAGCAATATACGCAGTGAGAGGCTTTATTGCTTTCATTGTTTTTGCACATTTTCTAGACTATTGACAAACATGTGTGTGGCATTTAGTGTGTGTCCGTCACTAAGTGTGTGTCTGTCACTAAGACTGCGCCGTGGTGAGCGGGGCACCACCCGAAGGCTGCAGCCTTCCGCTGCATGTCCTCACGGTGTGTCTCACTAGGGTTCGCCGAGGGTGTGTGGACTGGACCCCAAAACCGCGCCCTAAGGAAGGGGTACCCTTCGCACAGAGACAGCGCGTGGTCAGCAATGAGGAGCCACCGTGCGTCTATCCAGAAAGCGCTACGGTGGAGGCTCGTGTGTGTTAAACGCCTAAAGAGAAGAATGAGAGGGAGGTGGATTCAAGGATCACCAAAACCACCTGTATTCAACAAATGGCTCATACGAAATCCTTTAATTCTGCAGGAAAACTAACATTTATTTTAAAATAAAAGATGGAGAAGATTTGCTCATGACCACGCCTGGGAGCCACATTCCGTTCTCAGCTCTGCACCAGGACGCCATCCTCACCTGTCTCATGGGGTGAACTGCTCCACCTTTCCCAGCTTCCATCTATCAAAATATCCTGACGGAAATTGCATGGTAAGCCCCAGAGGGAATTTACGAGGGTGAACTTAAATTCTTTCTTTCCCAAAGTGAATAGGAAAACCCAGAAAATGTCTATAATTATTATTTATGGGAACAAAAAAAAGGTTCCTTTTCCAGAACAATGTAGTTTAAAATTAAATTTTAATGTTTTAGCATTTTCAAAGTTCATATAAGATGCCATGTACCTGAATCTTTGACTGATTAGTGCTGTATAAATAATATGACATTCTGTTCTGATATATGTTAGGCAAATATTTGGGAGTATTCTAAGGTCAAATCAAAGGAGGGTTCCAAGTTTTTGTCCTTAATGTTAATTCAACATTTCTAAAATATTCTGAGAATTTTTTTAATGGAGGAAAATATTGAGTAGGTATTCCTCTAAGTGCCATGGTTGAACTATTTTAAAACTCAGTTAAGCTAACATTACAATAGATGATAAAATGCAGTTTGTTAAAAAGAAAAAGACATAATTTTAATAGTGTATTTTAAGCTTTATAAATTTATTAGAATTATAATATGAATTGTGCACATATGTACTCTCTTGAAGAGAATCCTGGACTTTCTAAACAGGGTGGTGCATTATTTTATAAGTACTTACATTTACCATGTTTTTCAGACTATAAGAAGCACTTTTTTACCAAATTTTTTGCTTCAAAAAATTTTTTTTCTATTTTCCTCCTCTAAAACCTAGGTGCATCTTATGGTGTGGACCCCAGACGCACCTAGGTTTTAGAGGAGGAAAATAGGGGAAAATTTTTTGAAGCAAAAGAATGTGGTAAAAAGGTGCATTTTATGGTCCAAAAAATACGGTACTTCATATTATTAGAGAAGAACCTGAAGTCTCTCGAGCTTAGATGCCCTGCTCAAGACCATGTTGCTGCCAGCTTCCTGGTGTGTGCCCATAAGAGATCCCTTAGGACAGGTGTTGCACTGGACACCCGATCTAGGCAAATAAAATGCCATTGACACTTGAGAGACCCTTCTGAGTGCCTGGTTGTTGTCACCTGACCGTCTCTGCAGTGTCCCACTCACTGGCATCTTTGGAAGGAAGGAAACAGGCTAAGATAATATTGTGCAAGCTCTATAAATATGGTATATACAAATTCATAGGCATGTGCAATTTTTATAATAAGGCATACATATTTAGGTGCAGCCTTGATTCAATGGGGAAGAGAAAAATAAAACCCAACACCAACCTTCAACTCGATGTTTAAATTCTGAACTTCTGAGATACTATGCACTCAGGAAGCTCATCATGTCTGAGAGGAAATAAGATATTAGAGATGGTGGAGAGACCCAAGGACAGAGAGAAGCAAGGTAACTTATGTACATGGGCCAGTGTGTCATGGCCACGAATACACGAAGAATTGCTTAATATACACCTTGAAGGTCCATTAGTCTGTGTTAAAATGTATCTTTCAATTTAGGAAATTTTGAACTTAGAAAATGATGGAGGGACACATTCTCCTTTAAGCAGTTTGGTCTGCCTGGCCCATAATAACTTTGCAGCGTAGTCTCAACCCCTCTCATGCTTGAACTGGATGCACTGTTTACACGAAACTGCTCTGCACACACCTTGATTTCTGTCTCTGTTACTGCTCTTCCTTCTCCGTAACTAGTATTCCCTTCCCCTTTCCTACCTTCTTCTTCTTTCTAGTACATATTCTTATGTTGACTTGTACTTGAAGACATCAGTGCAAATTGATACCTTTATAATTTAGACATCAGACCACCCAGAAGCCCTTTCTCAATTATCTGCTGCTCCCTAACTCCCTGGCACCAGTGTGGGGTACCTTTATGAAAGCCCCTGAAATCTCCTATGCTTATATTCCCCCATGGTATTTCAGTGGCCTTTTAAATTACATCTGTCTTTCCCATTAGCCTTGGCCCCTGGGAATGCAGAGTCTGTCTTCTTTTATTTTTGCTCCCCTGATACCAACCTTAATACCTGACAGGTAGTAGGTAGAAAATGCACATTTGCTAATTGAATGCTTGGAGTGTTTCTAAAAGTACCAGACTTAGTAATAGAGGCAGGGGCTACTTTTAGGGAAGAGCCTTGAATAAACACTGCCAAAATGATGCAGCTTGAGGGGAAAATGTTCCCTGAGAGTCTCCTACATAATGTCAGCATTTCAAGTTTCTTCTATGGAGCCAGGCTTTCAAACAGCACCAGTTAAAATGCAAATGGATTGCCCATAAGGCATGATATATCAATTCATTAGCATCCACTCTCCAATAACAGAGCTTCGGTTTCAAGAAATGGGACTCAAAATAGCTTGGATGAGACAGTTTACTCAAGCATAGGCCATGGCCCCCAGGGGGAGAGGGGTGGGGACAGTAGTGGGTACCACAGTGAAAGCTAAGTATGAAAAAGTTGAACAGGAGGGACATGAACATGTCATCTATTTCAAGAGCGTATCTAACCTTGGCTGTAGAGAAAACCACAGGAATTTCGACATCATGAACAGAGAGTGAGGAATACAATGCTCAATGGACAAAGGTGATATGGGGGAAATTTCTTTTTAATAATACAATACAAAGGATAAAATCATCATGGCCCTAAAGTTCCATGCCCCAAAGAGAAGTACTTGATTTTTCCTTCTGTCCTTTCTTGTCTCGCTTTCATACCAGTCGCCCTGCTGCATCTTAGCCATCACAGACATCATCATTGAGGGGTCTGCATCCCCTACTCACCTGCTGGAGGCCTCTCACTCATATCAGCATTTTAGGCTTGCTATGAAATACTGCTACAGTGTCAGCCTCAGGTTTCTGGGCTCCCTGCCAGCCCCTCACGTGTCTCTCTCTCTGTAACGGCAACAGAGACACATCTGCTAACCCTGACCTTGTCGTTCCTTCCTTTCCTTCATTTTCATCTTCCATCTTCAAACATGTCCTCAGACCAAAAAGAAAAAAATTCTGATCACTGAGTATACTCTTTCTTCTACAACACAGAATTACATTCTAAATTCTTTGGGTTAGAATGATTATAACCTCCCTTTACCCTACCGACCACTTCCACAGATGCTGTGAAGAATATCAATATATAACAACCTAAGTTTCCACGGAAAACAATGAAAAATATACATAAATATACAAAATGTAGCCCTAGCAAATAGCAAAGCACTTTCTTTCACTGCTGCTTCTATCCCTTCCAATGTGAATTCCATTGTGGATTCACTGCTTTCCTGCTGGTAAGCCAAGATAAAATTTTAATAGTAAAAGTAAAAGTTGATTTGGGGCAACCTTTAACGTGGCCCCAGAATCAAACCCAGAGACAAACCTAATGAATGAAGATTCGGGCTCCTTCACCTCTCTGCAAGGAAAATTAACTAGCTTGTGAAACTAATATCATTTAATTTTTTCCAAATCTTTATTGATGTCTCAAATGGAACTAAAACCAGCAGCTGTCCTACCACACGGCCGATGGGACTGTTCTTTGGCAAACACCAAAGGGTCAGCGCAGCGTGTGGTGCAGGCTCAGGCCGCAGCATACGGAGACCGTCACAGCTGGATTAGTGATTATGATACATCGATGTCCTATTCCAGTCTCTGCTCGGGAATGATTTAATAGACTGGAACTTGGCAAGTCCTCAACTGTCTAAATCAGCAAGGCCCCCAAAGAGCGTGAGTAGAGGAGTTTTCTACTCCTCTACAAGGGGCTTCCGAAGAGCTGGCACATGGAACCCTGGAGGATGTCCTAAGGTTTTGGATAAAGATTTGCAGCTACGGAAGTGTCAGAGTCATAAATCTCTGCTCCCTTTCATTTGCACTGACAGCTGTTTTCCAGGTATAAAATGAGAATAATGCAATTAAATCCTACCACGCTTTTGTAAATTCTTCTGCGTGGTCCTAGATCAACCATATAAACAAAAGACTTCCTTCTACCCTAGGAGATCACGCTGAATGTTAAAGAGTTATGTAGCCTAATATGCAGCACGGCCCCCAGTTCCTGTTTGAAAGGCCTGAGTTCAAATCCCAGCTTCACCATTTACCAGCTCTGTGACCTTGGAAATATCCCTAAACCTCACTCTGCTTCTGGTTTTTTTTTTTTATTTGTGAAATGGGGATAATAAAAATACATCCATTGATGTGTTACAGAAGTTAAATAGATTGATACGTTCCAAGGTCCTAGAAGAATGAATGCAGGTAAGTATTATAAAAGTAGTTGAAAAGTTATAGCATTAATAAAAGCCAGCATCGGAAAAGTGCTGTGGTAGAAATAACAGGAGGGGAAAATGGAAAAGAAGATGAGAATATATATTATGAAAGAAAACAGGACGAAAAGATAGGAGAGATCCTCTGAGTCCCCAAAATTGAAAAAAGATTTTTATATCAAGTATTTTATTAATTTTTAAACAGTATAAAGGGAAGTATAATTTAAAACGTACCGGAACATTATATTTTATTCAGTAGGAGTTTTGAAATTCAGTAACTAAACCACTTCCCACTTTTTACTGGCGTGACCTTGACCAGGTTACTACTACCCTGTTTTTCTGTTTCCTTGGTTGCAAAATAGGAACAATAATACCTGCCTGCAAGAAACGTTGAGAGGATTAGGCACATTAGTTCATGCAAAGTGCTAAGAAGACGACCTGGGGCATGGAATAGTCTTAGTTAACGCTATGAAAGGGTATATTTTCATGCACTGTTACCAAGTTATATATAAATCACGGCAACCACAGCTTTCAGTTGAATTAATTAGCATCTGTCAAGCCATAACATGATGTAATTAGTATAAACTCACTGTCTCGCCATTATCTATTCTCTTGCCAGGGAAAAACGGACTGATCCTAAAAGCTAAGCTAAAATGTAGCAGGTGAGGAAATTTGGAAAAGTTTTCCTGCAAACACTAAAATGTGTGCTGTGAAGAATCATACTGGAGCTTCCTTGGCCTGCCCTTCAGCAAGGGAGTGAAGGCTCCTATATTTTCTCGTTAAACTAGCTCTGGTTGGGATTGAAGGAATAGCGGTATCAGTTTTAAATACTGAGGAAATAACAAGATGCGGTGTGCTTTCTGACAGCATCCAGATACCCTTGTTCCACAGGTATTTTTCAGTATAGGAAAGGTTTCCAAAGGTTCCTTATGTTATGTACCTCCCCAACTCACAAAGAAAAAAAGTATCTGTATAATAACCGTCCTGCATGTTCATTTCTCATTTTTTCCCTCACACTTTTCCAAATTAGTATTTCAGCACTTTAAAAGAGCTATAAGTGTATACTTTTTTCAGGTAGAACACATTATATTATTTCATAGATCTATTCATTTCCATTTGGCCTTATGGATGCCTTACGCACAAATGACCATTGGCTGTGAGAGGGGTGTGCTTGTATGCAGCCTACATTGCCCTGTGGAGATAAAACCTGAGCTGAACATGAAGACCCTCGTGGTCGATCCAAGCCTTTGCGGAAGCTGGAAAACACTGAGATCAAGCTTGAGGATGGAGCTGTTGAAAGTGAAAAGCAGAAAGTACCCCGCCCCCAGCAATCTGCTGGACCTGGGGTATCGGAGGTGAGGCTGCAGTGGATACCTCTTTCATGGTAGGGCAGGTATGAGAGGGGATTCAAGCCTGGTGTCCTCAATTTTCTCAACCAAGTACGAGGTCAGAGAAATAAAATGATCTTCTAAGCTTGTGGTAAGGAGATGGGGCTCTGACCTGGGGGAAGCAAAGTTCAGGAAGATTTCCTGGGGACACGGAGGGTGGAACTAATCAAACCATGCCCCTTAGAAATATAGGAGAAGATGTATAGAAACATGACATGTTTCCCAGAAGGCATTGCTCATGCCCACTCCGGCATTTATAAAGGGTCCTGCTATGTTTCCAGGTTGTGGTTTTTCTTCTTCCATTTAAAAGGATGAATCCTCTGTATAATTACATTTTCCCCCTTTTTGTTAATGATGTTTTCCCGTTCATCTGATTTTTAAAGTCATCTGGCCCTAACCTACTCTAAAGGTTTCTGGGCAGATTTATCCTCTGCACGTAGGGTAGGAAAGAGAGACACTGAGTGCTCTTCCCCACTTTTCTGAACTTGGTTATTATAGGCGTGCTGGGTCTGTTCATTGCTCCGCTCCTTTTCACAGCGCATTAACTTTAAAATAACATCTAAGACCCTGTCTAGCTGTTCTCACATTTTATTTTCTTCTATCGCTGGCCAATGAATGGTTCAATGTTCCACACTCTCTTCTGGGATTCTGCTCTCATTGACAATGATAGTTATTAAGATCTGTGTAGTTGATTTTTATTCTCTCGTAGATCTGTGTACATCTCTCGGGTAACTTTTTCTGTGCATGACCGCAATTACTTTACCAAACTGTCCTTTCTTTGCACCAAAATTTGATTTGGCTCATTCTTGTTCTCACATAATGGATGCTCAGACTCCTTTTTATTTTCTTGTCCTGAGTACTCACTGACATTTTTTAAAGGTTCTTATGACCTGAGATTAAAAATCTATTTGCAAGTTGTGAATACAGAGTTCATTTCTGGAGAAATTTTTGTTTTTCTTTTACCATTGGAAATTTCCATAACAGCTATTATTTGAATGATAATGTTATTCATATATAAAAGTATATTCCATGAATGTTTAGAATTATGTTGTCTTAATATAAATATTAGTTATAGTTTTTAATTATTTCTTCTTTTAACTATTTTTTCTTATGTGAGGAAAAGATTGGAGCAGGTAACTCACAAGGTCCATTACATCTTTAAAAACGCTGTATGTTATAAAAATGCTTCTAAACCTTACCTTAATACTTAAGTGCCCTTCTCTGAGTTAATTGGAACTGTAAGTAAGAGTAAGCAACATCCAACCAGCTGTGATTTGAAGACTCCCAGGCTCAAACATGTCTCCCCATCAACCTGCCATGATGCCCTCTCTTCCTGTAACTAGTATACAATTCTACTTATGACTGGGATTCTTTGGATAGTAAAATATGACTTTGTCTCTCTGACACTGCAAGAGGTACATAATAAGTGAGCAAGGCTGCGAGGCCAGGAGCCAAAGGTCCCAGACAGTCACGTCTCCCAGTGGGCTGGCGGGGCAGGTGGGAGGCTGGAGAGAAGATGGCAAAAGGTAGGAGGGAGCCGACCAAAAGGGGAGCCTGGAGTCAGCCCCACCCCTAGTTACGGACATGAGGACGTGTCACCACGTAAGTTCGGTACGCTTCTGGTTGTTAGCTTACGGACTTCAGGCTCTGAGGTTCGGAAACAGGCTGTCTCCTTCCAGAGGGTAAGCTGTTTTCCACCGAGAACAAAAGACAAGCACATTTTACCCTCCTAGTTCACTGACATTTGAGCAGATGAGTTCTTTTTTAAATCAGTGCTCTCTGAGTTTGTATTGGAAATGTTCCCCTCACTTTAGTAACATGTGTACCATTCGGTGTGAGAAGAAACAAGGGCATTCCCAGCACCTTTAGTAAATGAGTGAGGGAGGGTGTACATAATAGCAATAGTAGTAGCATTAAATATTAAAATATTAAAAATAGAAACAAGGCCAGCCACTGTGGTGGCCAACAGCAGTAAAATATGTGCCATCCCCCTGCTGAAAATTGAAAACTGCTAATTATCCCATGGTGAAGATAAACATTTCTATCTGAACTCAGTTAGGAGTTTCCAGAAAATAAACTAGCCCCTCAAAGCAGAAAGTAACCAGCAAGTGAACTCTGGAAACATCTATCCTTGCAAAAAGTTCTTTTATTTTTTTTTAAAAAATGTATTGTGTTTTTAATTTTTGAGGAAGGTACGTTATTGCTATAGGTAAAACAATCTTTTTGACCTGCAAATGTCAACTAATCAAATATTTAGATCTTTAAAATCAATACTGAGTTGTTAAGACACCAGCCATGACTATTTTACAGATTTGAACTTTAACAATGAAAAAAGCAGCTGTTGCACCTAAACAACAACAATGACAACAACAACAGTAATAATACCAAGTGTCTGTGTCTTTAGATTTCTATGGAACTCCCAACATTCCTCGGTGTAGTCATGTGTTGTGCACAAGACGTTTTTTGACACAAAAACTCACTGAGGGCACAACTGTCCCCCTTATGATCAAATTTCATGAAGAGCAAGTTCTTCCTTTTTTTCCTTTAAAAAAATACACAATCTAATGTTTTTTTCCCTACCCCAATAAACAATTTTGCATGCACGCTTCCAACCAGCTACTATTCTAAGTATGTGAGATAATAAAAGTCATTCTTTTAAATGCATTATTGTGTGAAATAATCATTTTTGGTGGTGATTTTGCTATGCATGTAACAGTCACATAAAGTTTTATAAGCATTTCACATGATAGGGACCAAGAAAGTGCAAATATTCGTGCGCACGATGGTCTCCTTATGAGGGGTGGTGCTGTTTGCTCGAATGGCACTTGCAGATCATGCCACTCCTTCCAAGTCCTCCAGTGAAATGCCCATGCTCACACGGGGCTCACTGACCTCCAGGTGATACTCCGGAGCCAGTGCATGAGGTGAAAACTGTACCTGGACAAAGTTTCCCTTGAAAACAGCTCATTAGGTGGTAAAATAACAGACTGGCATAGCGTGTCACTCTATTTTCTCAGCACTGGGTGAAGTTATTTAAAGCTACTGGCAGATTTTTTGGAGAGACGCTGTTGAAGAAGTGTATTTCTTGGAAATTTAGGAGTCTGGTAGGGTCAACATTGAGCTGATCTATCTGCCCAGGAGAGGTTCTCCCCAAAAGCAGCATCCTGACCCCCAAGTCACATCCACTCTGGGGTGTATACTCATCAAGTAACCCATACTCCTGAGAAGCACCTGTCTTCATTCTCTCTTTCCTTCTCTTCACCACCCAATGTGAACCCTCGTGTTCCGATCATTTAAATTTTGTGACATTCAATGTGTGAGATCTCAGGGTGCCCTAACACTGTGAGTTCTCAGATCTTCCAAAATTAGCTTTTGTTCCTCACGTGGATGATGCACCCTCTGGGCTCAGAGAAGAATGATGAGCCTCCCCTGTGAAGTGTCTGGCTGTCCACTCAGCCACCAAGCCACACTGCATCCCGAGACTCGAGAGAAGCTTTGGGGGTTGTGCTGCAGTGGGGACTTCCTTCTGTCATCATCTTGCACCTCTGTCCCTTCAAGGTGTCAAGAAGCAGCCACAGACACACTCTGCTGCCATCCTAGAGAGCTCGCTGGTGGCAGGGACTAAATATGTTGCCAACAGTGAGCCAAACACACTCTCCGGGCTGTGTGTCTGGGCATTGACAGGGAGAACAAATTTGCTTCATCCTTCAGAGCCTCTGCAAAAAGTTTCCATGCCCTGGCTGGTGTAGCTCAGTGGACTGAGTGCGGGCCTGTGAACCAAAGGGCTGAGGGTTGGATTCCCAGTCAAGGCATATGCCTACACTGCGGGCCAGGTCCCCAGCAGGGGGCGCAGGAGAGGCAGCCACACATTGATATTTCTCTCCCTCTCTTTCTCCTTCCCTTTCCCTCTCTCTAAAAATAAATAAACAAAATATTTTCTTAAATGACAAAAAAAAAGTTTTCAGCTTATGCTTCCGCAGGTCATGGCTATACATCCAAATAATGCATCACCACCCACCACCCCCACCCTGAATACACAGAGAAAGAATGAATTGAAGGCCACTTAAGGCTTTTAAATCACCAGTGTGAATAACGCATACAGTGAAGACAAAGTCATTTTATGCTTCAATTTCACTTTTCCATTTTTCTAAATGGCACTGTTCCCTAGACATCCAGTATTAGGACAGGAACTATTACAGTCAGCAGCAGCTACACTTGACCCATTTGGGTTGCCAGCCTCAGGAAAGGTAATATCATTCTTAACTGGCACCCAAAACAACTGGTGATTGCAGAGAATGAAATTTTCTATGTTATGAGCCTGCTCGATATTGGTCTTCGTGGAATTCTAAGCTGGCGTCTGTTCCCCTAACTCATAAAGTTTTTCACGAACATTCTTTCTTGCTCTCAGCAGGAAAAGACATCTTGGAACGAAAAGGGCAAACACTTCTGTTTGCTTAAAGGAAATATCTGATAAGGCAGATTCTGTTCAAAATGTAAACCTGGGATGACCAAAATGTCCACAAAAATTATTGCCTTAAATCTCTGGTTACTCCTGTCTTTCTCATCTCTAAAATACTGTACTCATCTTAAGAAGAAAATGTTCTATATAGAATGATCTAGTATATATTAACTGCTTTTTTTAAATTTAAAAAACACCGATCAAAATATTGTTAGAGCTTTGAGGTTGAAGGAAGTACACACACACATGTGTATTTGTTTTTTACTGAATGTCACGTTTGAAATTTCCTCATAGAGGTGAGTCTCCTCCATCCTCACAAAATACCTTCTGCACTGGGTAACTTCAAAAGTTGCCATGCTAGTCAGTAGTCTGTACCATACAATTCAGTATGTAGGTATAATATAGGAATCTATGTATAAACAAGTGCAGTTGAGGGGCTGGAGAATTTTACCTCCGTATCTGATACAAAAACTCCAGAGAAATAGAACGCCAGTAGTCGCCCGTTTGCATGGGTTCTGCTCTCCGGAATGGCAGCATTATAAAATCAACCGATCTGATGAAAAATAAAAATAAAGGAGATGACTAGCTCAGATGGAGGTGTTTGAAGTGAGCATCAGTGCAGGGTAATAAAGGAGCTGAGACACCGCTGAAATTTCAAGGCCAGGAGTCCTGCTGCGGCCACTTTGGGGAAATGGGACTGGTGGAAGAGTATGGATTCAGGGCTCTGCAATAATCTTAGCGAAGAAGAAAGTCATGGATTTTGTTCTGATAGCACACCATTAACTTGATCGAACTGTACTCTCATTGTTACCTTTATTCCTATTACCAGTCCCCTTCTCCTGTTAACCCCTGTTCTCCAGGACTCCAACTTATGTATGGTATGTGATGGGGCTTTTTAGGCTCAGCTAGCTATTATGACCTTCCAGTTGTGATTCCTGAAACTTGCTGTCCAATTCCTACATGATTTTAGTCATACTGCTAATGGAGAGCATCCGATTACCCTGCCTCCTCCGGCTACTGAAGTCACTGGTTTGCATACACCCTGTAGGTCACTATTTCAGTCAATGCTTGTAAAAGACCATAAAGAATCCAATGTTGTTCTTTGAACAAAACAATCTTATTGCTAAGGAAAAAAAATAATTTTTCCGTTTGTGACTTTTAAAAAACAGATGTTCTACTTCACAATAACATATACATCATTTCCTTAGAGGCGTGAAGTGCATGCATTCTTCTTGGGTAATATATGACAGATAGTTGAATGGGAACACAAACAGTCCCTTTATGTTCTGAAAGTGATTGATGAAAATGATAATTCAAAGGAAAAAACGGGTAACCGATGTTTCTGCTGCTCACCTTTTCACATTCCTACACTGGAGGATGTAGAACATGAACATTTATCATTGAACACATCACTCTTGTGTTTAAGTGCAATTTTCTCTTCCGAGGGGCTAATGTGAATTAGTAGGCCAACCGCTGGGATAAACTAGCTGAAGGCAGCCAGCGAAATCTTCTAAATTGCAGAGGCACTGTGAAATTTGCTGATGCTGCCATAATTCAAATTAGACCAGAAGAAGGTATATTCTACCAATGTGGACTAATGCACCTCCTAACAAGCAAAAGAAAGTGTATGTGCCTTCAGTGTATTCCTCGGATCCATAGTGTGTGTTGTCGGAAATCACCCGTCACCTGTCCACCACCGTTCACGTGTTTTACCTGCACCCCCACATGCTCAGTTTTCAATGGGGTGCCTTTGGCAGGGAACTGCCACTCTCTGTGGGCCCCAACACTTTCTGGTCCTCAGTGTGAATAATGTGCCATTTTATATTTTATCTTCTAAAGCTGTTTCGCTATAACATTATAACAATTCACTCTGAGAAGCTGAATATTCAAATGAACAGACTCTGCAGGATAATAAAACTCTGACCCCAAACCTCTGTAGCAATGAGTCCAAAAAGCCAAACCACAACTGCTGCAGTAATTGGTCCAAAATGGTCAGGACTTGGTTAGTGGCTGCCAGCTTCCTTCATTTTTGCCCTTGTTTCCGTCTCAGGACCAACCTCAGAAAGCCAAATATGGTCCTCAAAGCAATCAGATAGGATGCCCTCCTTCTACGCAGCCCGCCTCCAGCTTCCCCATGGCAACCACCTCCAATCAGAGCACACCTGGAGCCCTCCCTTGTTACGAAGCTTTCCCACTGCACTGCCTGCCTCTGAGCCGTGGCCAAATGCCTGATGGTGGCTGACTCGGAGCGCACAGCTTCCCTTTGTTCTCATCTGGCCGTCCTCACTTCTGCAAAACCATAAACTATCGCTGGCCAACAAACATCATTTGTGCTACAACACATCTAATACACGAAGACATCTGCATCCTTTGAAATGCTATTTGAAAGGGCTTTGGAAAAGCTAAGGACCATACTATAATGTATACTATACATTCGTCTTAGCAATTCACCTTGTATTTGCTACCAATTAATTGTCAGACAATAAGATGTGTCTTGAATATTCCAATGGAGATAAATTAGTTGGTCCTTGTTCTAGAGACTAGTTGTGAGTGAGGAAACAAATAATCTAATACAGTCTAATAGGTGCACACATACAATATGCTAAAAGGAAAATGTGAGAACACGTGGCTCTCTACCTAGAAGAGAATGTATGCATGGGCAATGGTGATTAAGCTATATAATAATCTTCTGAGATACGATCAACACATCTCAAATTGCCTGGAAATTGTCATAAAATCTACTAAAGAAGTTGCTTAGGCATTCTCTTTAAGTAGTGAAATGTAAGATTTTTTAAAGAGTTTGTTTTAGAGTTCTCCAGAGAAACAGAACCAGGTTACAGAGAGAGAGAGAGAGAGAGAGAGAGAGAGAGAGTGAGTGTGTGTGTGTGTGTGTGTGTGTGTGTGTGTGTGTGAAGAGACAGAGATGAAACAGAGGCAGAGTCATCATAAGGAAGCGGCTCATTCAGTCAGGGAGTCTGCCCAGCCCCCAGATCTGACATCAGCAAGCTGAAGACCCAAAAAGATGATGGTAAAATTCCAGCATGATGGCCGGTAAGCCTGAGACCCCAAAAAACCTAATGTTTGAGTTCAAGCCAAAAGCAGGAAAACAAACAAACAAACACAATGAAACCTGTTCCTGCTCAAAGGCACTCAGTTAGGAGATTACTTCCTTACTTGGGAAGAGTCCCTGTTCGGATATATTCGGACCTTCACATGATTGGATGAGACCCACACACATTAGAGACGACAATCTCCTTTACTCAGTCGATTGATTTTAATGTAAAACTCACCCAAGATCACTCTCACAGAAATGACTAGAATAATATTTGCCCAACTATCTGGGCAGCCCACTGCACAGTCAACTTGGCACAAAACATCAACCAGCAAAAGTCTACTCCTTGTCACCTTGGCACACCTATACATTTCCTGAGACCACACTCAATCTCTAAATGAAGACGATGGCGAAGTTACAGTCCCAGCCAACACTATGCATCAATCCCGTGTATACATGAAAGTACACAAACCCTGGTCCACGGAGGAGGTAAGTCTCCTGAATAATACTTGCTCTTCTCTTTGACAGCCAATAACTTAAATACTAGGATGTAAAGCGAACAAGGCTTAAATTCTATGGCATAAAGTGAATTCATCTTCCGTTACATAATAAGGGAAGAAGAAAGGGGAAAGAACAGAGATACTTTATACGCACACACAAACATGAGGAAATGCTGCGGACAATTCCAGTTCTCATTTCTGTATCTGCTCACGTGGTCACAACTGTGTTCCCTGGGCCTTCAGGAAGCCCCTCCACTGCTCACGGTTCTTCACCTGGCGGGGTGATCCGCCAGGTACATGTCTGGGTTACTGGCCGTTCTGCCCACATTGGGTGGTTGAAGTTTTCCATTAACCTTAACTGCAAGGCCTGGTGACACAGGGTGATGCCCTGAGAGATCCGCTGTGCCTCAGTCCCTGTCTTCCTCACCTCCATTGTGCAATCACCACCCAAACCCCTGGGGTTGTCAGGATCCCTCGCTGAGCCTGCACAGTAACTCCTTTCTTTGCTGTTGAGCCCAGCGCAGCCTGGCCACTGTCTTAACCTCAGTGGTATCAAAGCTGTGGCCCTGGTGGCAGCACTCCTCACTCTCAAACCAAGACCTCGAGGCCAGCGGACGTGCAGTCCTGGGAGCAAAAACCCCACATTTGCCGGCAGACCACTGGGTGCGTGTGGTGGTGAATGGTCCACTCTCGCGTCCACCCTTTGATGCTGGGACCTGGGAACCTGGCTGTAGGAGGAATGACAGCATCCATCCGTGCCCACACAGGTTCCTGGATTCCTGTCTGCATGAATTAGAAAACTCAAGGTCCTCTGGAATGTAGCAGACCTGCTATGGGCCACACTGTACCTCTCCTTCAGGAGTCTGTTGGGATTTAAGTCTCAGTATAGACTGAGAAGCAAAGAGGGGAGGTGGGTGGGCCCACAGAAGAATCAGCGTTGCCTTGATTGGCAGCAACCTCTAGGGAGATCAGTGCTGTCTCCTCAGGTGATGCAGGTTCATCCCCTCGGATGGGGTTGGAGAGGTGCTGCCACTGTGGGGGGTGGGGTATGGGGGTAGGAGGCCTCCTCCATTGGCAAAGAAGGCTTATCAGAATATAGGGGCTCAGGGTCCCCAGCTTCATCAGGGACTTCCTACACACCCCCATGCCGCTATGCAAGACCCCATTCCATCCCAGTTAATGCCGCCATTCGGCCGTGGACACCTCTTGTCCAAGTCAGGTTGACGAATAAAATTAGCCATCATAGAATGATGCCAGGAGGAATAATTCACAGACCTGTGGATGCAGTTTTTACCGCAAGTAAAGCTAAGAAAAACTGGAGTAATGAGAGCTTGTTAAAAGTTGATGAATTTGTGTGTAGTATGTGAGGAGCAGTGTTAATGAATTCTAATGAGTCACTCTCTTACTAGGATACATTGTTATTGAAGCAGTCATGAAGAAAAACCAAATAATATTTTGTGAAATTAGGAGACAATGTGGGCAGGAGGAAGAAAAAACTGTGTACTTTCATAAACATAAACAGAATTAGTGGTATTCGTAAAGTAGCTAAATATTTTTCCACGTGGAGATATTACACACATTAGCATTAATGAGAATCTTGGGTTTTTTAATACTAATTGTTTGGTGGACTTTTCTGACAACATATTCAGCCAAAGGGTTCCAAAGTATGTTTCAAGGTGTTGCCGGATAATGGCTTAATAAATATTGGAAGTCCTGGGGTGAATACAGACAATGTTCTCTTTGAGCAAGACTCCACCAAGGGCCTTGAGTATGTGCACCAGCCTTGTGGAATATTTGAGGGGAAGCTATAATACACATCTTTTTCCACCTGTATCGGACCGCCGTGCTATTCTTGTCCTGAAACACTCCACAGATTGCTGTTCTCTGAAACACACGCTGGGAGGGGCTTCTCTTAAGTATTTTAAGTGTAAGATGTTTCTAATGTTCTTTTCAATTTGCAGGAGCAAAAATATCTCCTTATATTATGAAACTATTATAATAGCATCTTATATAAGCACAGCACTAATGAGGTTCCAAGTACTTTCACCACAATTACAGCATTTTAATGCTACGAGATTTTCGTAAGGCCGGTATAATGAGCCTCCTCACGTGAACGAGAGTGTAGGACAGGGATAATTTAAGAGACTTGGCCAAGGTCACACAGCCAGCTAGTCACAGAACTTGGGATAAAGTTCCTTCTCTTAGGAAGCCCAGGCAAAAGCTCTTTCCCCTTAACTGTAACGTTTCTACAGCATTTATTCATTAATGTCTGTCTATTCGTACTGCATTACCTGATTAAGAACGACATCCGTCATTTCTGAAGTGTAGTCAGGAAAAGATCTTAGCTTCCAAGGATGGGTTTCTAGACTAACTCTTCCATACAGAGTATGGGATTCTGGTCACATTTCTTGAACACGTTTGGACTCAATACCCTAAGTAGTAAAACGAAGACTGGAAAAATTCCACCATCTCTTTTCTAAAACCCCTGGGGCTAGATGTCTTTCTCAATTTAAAATACATCACAATAAGATAACTCACTCCATTTTCCTGATATAACAGCCACTGTAGTACCCAAACTAAAAGACTTTTTTTTTTCATCCAAACATCTACATATTCACACCGAGTAGGTTTGATTAAAGACTATTATTACCCTCAAACCAGTTCAGCTGAGAATTTTGCCACCAACTTAAATGTTGTCGTAAGATGAATGAAAACAGCTTCCAGTGTTCAGAGGTTGTGTTGGTTGGGTTCGGGCTGCTAGACCCCAGTTCTAGACCCCAGTTCCGTAGGCTGGGCAGCTGATAAACACCAGGAATTCATTTCTCACGCCCTGGAGGCTGGATGTCTGAGATGCCAGTGTGGCCAGGTGCCAGTGTGGTCGGGTTCCAGAGAGAGTAATCAACTGGGGTGCAGGTGGCTGACTTCTCCTTGTGGCCACCCTTTGGGGCAGAGAGTAAGGAGGGCAAACAGGCTCCCTCTGACTCTTATCATGGCACCTGTCCCCTTCCTGAGCACTCAGCCCTCACGACCTCACCTAATCCTCATCACCTCCCAAAGGTCCTACCCTCCTGATACCATCACATGGGGTACAGTTTCTGTGTACGGATTTTGAGAAGACACAAACATTGAGTCCATAACAAAAGTCCTTAGATTTCAGTACTCTGAGATCAGAGACTTAGGACTGTTGTGAAAATAGAGATATACATGTCAGCGCACAGAGAACAGGGCTGGTGCACTGTGAAAGCCCACGGAATGCCAGCTGGTAATAGCATGATAACGATTATGAAGCAAAATTACATTTCACAATTACAGTCCTTTAAAAATGCATTCTTCCAACATGTCTACATCATGAAATTTAGGAGTGAGCAAAAGATGTGTAACTTTATCCCTAACTACTCTGGGACTTACACAAATATACTTTTGTGGATAACGAACCCAGTACTAATGAATAAAAAAAGGTAAGTAGAAATCATAATAAATACAGGTTTCAAGCTTATGCCAGTCTTTAAGAGGATGACAAAATATGGACTTGACCTCAAAGGAAAAGCATGTGATATCTTTTGAGCTTTCCTTATTTTAAGCAGCTAGAGATTACTGGTACTTATCTGTGCATTCCAATGCAGTGCCTGGCGCAGAGATGAGCCAGAAACCTATGCATCGCATGGACAAAGATGCTCTAATATGACCTCTGTCCAAGCGTGGACACAGGCTTCTGGCGGAATTAGTCAGAGCACCTGCTGCCCTCCGACAAATGTGGAGGGTTCAGCAATGAGTGTAAGACCCGGGAAGAAGCAAAAAACACTCTCTCTGGATTTCCACCTCTGAAGACAGTGAGAGAAAGTGGTAGGAGTTTCTTACCGGTGATCAGAGATACCAACGTGGCTTTCTGAGTCATGGTCCCCAAGTCTTCTGGAGTCCTTGTCTATTCTTTCATTCTGGACAAATGTCTCTTTCCTGTGACCCATCAAATTGTCATCCTAGACTTCCAAAACACTATCTTCTTTTTTGTTTTAGCTTAAATTAGCTTGTCTATGGCATTTACAGAAAAAGTGACTCATAAATATGGAAGGTCATTGGCTTTGCATATCATCAGAACTATTTATAAAATTCAGGAAAAAATTAACATGTAATGTTCAACAATGAAAGCACAGTTAACAAAGTCATGACAATACTATAAAACTGAAATATGTTGCAACAATTAAATCTGTGCTTCAAAGATGGTTAAATAACCATTTTTATGTAGACACTATTCTGTGAAAAAGCAGGTGCAACACTGTTTAATCAATATTAGTCACATTTACATGTGACTAATGTTACATTGAGGAATGCTTGGGGGGAAAACACGCAGAGGCCCACAGCTGGTGCCTGTGGGTGGTGATAACACACGTATGTTCATGCTCTGCTGTGCACTTCAGTAAGCATATATTTTATATGTAGAGAAAATTTAAATACATGAAATCGAATTGAGTTTATTCATAATACAATTTTTGCTTCAGTGCCTAAGCAAATTATTAGAAACCTCAACTTATTAGTCAAATTACCGAGGTATTTATTTTATAGAGAGAAAATAAATGAGAAAAAATTATTATTCTAAGTAGAATAAAGACTGCTTTCTGCACACATTTGCAGAAATGTAGTGCAGAGGTACATGTCCTAATAAATTAGAATCTTCAGTGATTTTTTTCCTTTAAACAAACATTAAGGAACTATGATAATTACTTGAATTGTGTTAAGTTTTCCTTTAATTAAAAAATAAAGCCCACAATGAATAAGATGATTTTTATGCTGAAAAGGTATGTGATCCCTATTATATGTGCAACCACTGTATAATGAATTAGACCTTTCATCCCTTGCACTTGCCTTCTGAGAAAAAAATACATCCTCGTGTGTCCTAAAAGCTTAATTCAAACGCTTTTGCTGATTTTTTTAAAAATAAGGCCTCTGCCCTAGAAAACCAAGAGCAAAAGCTAACACTCAATTTCAGAAACTAGAAGGATTAAAAAATCAGTAAATTGACAATTAGGGAAATGCAAATCAAAACTACAATAAGATACCACTTCAGACCTGTTACAATGGCTTTTATCTACAAGACAAGAAATAACAAGTGTTGGAGAGGTTGTGAAGAAAAAGGAACCCTTGTACACTGCTGGTAGGAAAACAGTATGGAGGTTCCTCAAAAAAATAAATAATAGGGTTTTATTTATTAGTCAGCACCCCCTCTTCTGGGTATCTACTCCCCAAATTTGAAAACATCTATTTGCACAGATATGCACCCCTATGTTCACTGCAGCATTATTCATGGTGGCCAAAACATGGGGACACAAAAGTGCCCTTTGATAAAGGATTGGATAAAGAAAATATAGTACATACATATTACGGGACACTACTCAGACATAAGAAAAGACGAAATACCTCCATTTGCAAAAACACAGGTGGCCCCTGAGAATATCATGCTAAGTGAAATAAGTCCGTTGGAAAGAGCTAAGAACCATATGACTTCAGTCATATGTGGGACACAAAACTGAAAGCAACAGATGCACAACGAACAAAATGCAGAGTCACGCACAACAGCATGGTGGTCACCACAGGGAGGAGGTGCGGGGTGCGGAAAGCGTGAAGGGATTCGGATCCTCGGCCGCAGAAGACGACTTGACTTTGGGTGGTGGGCACACGGTGCAATCCACATTATAGAAATGCCACTTGAAACCTACATAAGCTCATTAACCAGCGTCAACCAAGTAAATTTAGTTTTTAAATAGTAAAGATAAATAAATAAGTCAAATAAGCACAAAGATAAAAAGATCACGCCTGCTAAAATGAGGGCCACTTCCAGCCCTAGTTAAAGCCCTGCCCCCATTCATTGTACTGGCTAAAGGTGCATTATACCTAGAACTTTAAAACTAATAAGTAAAACAAATCTAATTAAAGTTTCTCTTAAACATAAAATAATTTAATTTCATTTTATACAATCCAAATATTCATGAAGCCAAATAATCCCTTTGGATATCACTGAATGAAAAAGTGTGTCATTTGGCTCTTGAATTTTTTTAACTGTCCTCAAAATGATTATAATTACTTCAGATATCAAAAACCCATATATATCTTCCTTTATCCTAAGAATACAGAATATTTAAGTAATAGTGTTTATTAAATTCAGAGCAAAATTTAGCCTTGGTTGGTGTGATTCAATGGACTGAGTGCCAGTCTTCAAATCCAAAGGTCACTGGTTCAATTCCCAATCAGGGCACATGCCTGGGCTGCAGGCCAGGTCCCCCATTGGGGGTATGTGAGAGGCAACCACATACTGATGTTTCTCTCCCCTGCTTCTCCTTCTCTTCCCCTCTCTCTAAAGATAAATGTCTCATCTTTTAAAAAATTTAGAGCAAAATTTATATTTAAAAAAATTGGAATCTTTTCAACAGCTGTTTATTCTCTTTCCATATAACTGATTAATACCCTTGATTTTTCCATAATCTATGTTTTTCACCTTGAAGATCCTTTTTCCTTTATTTCTTTTACTGTCTAGTTCACTTTACTAAATCCTTTATATTATCAATAGCAAAGTGCACCTTAATTTTCATTTCCCACTTTTGGCAGTCATGCAAAAACTCCCTAAGTTACTTTTTCCCTATTGCTTTTTGTCTCATACTCTTGCTCTTTCCTTACTTTCGAAGTTACTGCCATTTTCTTTCAAACCAAGTATCCTTATTTACTGTTCTCATCTCCATATTTATAGCAACAAATATTTTTAGTGCTTCCGTATAACCAGAAACTCTCAAAGACGGGATAACCCATGGACACAGTCTACTTCCTCAAGGAGCAGGCAATCAAATTTCTTGTACGCAAGTGCAGGTTTTTCTCAATTCAGTGCTTCCAAATCACTAAACGTTCTGATACCCTGCCCTTATTAATCTGATTTGTTCTGCTGAATCACTTTATTTTATTTCACATTCACACCTATCCTTAAGGAGTAATTTCCTTTGATTCTGATCTTTTGATCTTAACATCAATCTCATAAGCCATTCAGTTCTAAGGTCACAGAAGTGACCAAGTAACATTTAAGAGAAATGCCTGGGATTGAACCTACTTTAACAGGAAGAAAAGAGAAAAGAAGAGAAACAGGAAAAACTCTGTTATCATCCGTAACTTATATATGTTCAAAAAGAAACCACTCAAGCCCTGTAAGCTCTGGCTTATTTATAGTTTTTTCCAGAACAAAAAAAAACAAACTTTCTACACTATCCAATGCTCACTTCATAGGCAAATGTTTAAGGTTTTCTTAAAATTCTGTCTCTGGAAAATAAATCAAGAGCTCTTCATAATTATCTGTAATTTATAATTAATAGATAATTTTATATGAAAAACAATGTCATACTACAAAAATACATTTAAGACGTAGCAACAATTTTTTTCACTCCATTTCAGTGTTTTTATTGAATATACTAAGCCTTTCAACAAATATTTATGAAAAGATTCCTACCCCTGGCTCACTATGCTAGCTGTGGCTTTGCAGGGCCAGCGTTCTGCTGACAGGCATGGATGTGACAGAACATTTCAGGATGCTAGGATGTGCTGCGTTACGATGAGAGCGCACAGCACAATATGTACCAAACAAGGACATCGTTTCCCAGTACTGAACCACCAATTTGTCAGTGGTCTCTCTGCTTCCCTTTATATTCCACAGTCTGCTCGCTATGGAAGAGCTAGAGAACATCTGTCAAAGTGATACATCAAATCACTTCCTTCTTTCCATCCCCTTCTTCATTAATGGCTTTCAAACAGCTTTCCACTACCCCTCGGCTAAAGCTCACGTTGGCCTATGAGGTCCTACAGAGTAACATGCTGCTTGTCACGTTACAGTTATCTCAAACCATGCTCTTTCCTTTTTTAAAGTATATTTTATTGATTATGCTATTGTTACGGAAGGAAACGACTCAACACGCAGTTGGATGGCAGAGCACGACCCTTTATTTACGTGCACGGGCCCAGAGGAGTACAGACCCCAAATTCTGGGTCCCGAGCCTTGGCTGAGCAGGGCTTTTATTGCTTTCTGGACACCCTTCCCTACGTAGCAAAAGCAGGAGGTACAGAAGCTGATGCGAAAAATAACTCTAGCCTTGAGGTGTCCTTATCTGAAGCTGGGTGCTCTGAAGCCAAAGTGGGAGTTAGCTGCTATGTGCAGACAGGAGTTAGCCTTGAAGAATCATAATCTGAAACTGAGTTGTACAAAAGCCAAAACAGAAATTATGACTGCCTGGCTGAAATCCAACAGCTGGCTGGCATCTTCTAAGTAACCTAAACAAACTCTTTCCTAGTTCCCGGTCCCTCCTCTGGGCTACCTAACCTAACTGACTTTTCCACTACACTATTACAATTGGCCCGTTTTTATCTCCACTTTATTCCCCTCCACCCTGCACCTCCCACCCCACCAGCATTCCCCCTCCCCACCCTGTAGTTCATGTCCATGGCTTGTACATGTAAGTTCTTTGGCTTCTCTGTTTCCTGTACTATTCTTAACCTCCCCCTGTCTATTGTGTACCTACCATTTATGTTCCTAACCACGCTCTTTCTTGCTAAGGGCGCCACACTTAACCTCCATTTGTACCTTGAATATAACAAGCCCTTTCCTGGATTGTAACCTTTGGTCTTAAGGTTTTTTATAAAGCTCACTCTTTCTGCTATTGTTAGCTCAACTACTGTCTGTCTCCTCGGAGAAGCCATTTATTGACCATTAAATTAAGTGTCCCCCCAAATACTACCAGATACTCTCTGTCCTATATCTTTTTCTTTTTCTTTTTTAAAAACTCATACTAGAGCATGTCATTTTGTTGTTTATCTATTTGTTTATTGAGTGCCCCCATCACTATCTCTAAATAGTTCTATTTTTCTAAAAGGATAAGGATTATCTCTATAGTATTTAGGTTAACCTATAGTAGAGTAATCTACTGATTCCCCAATGACTGTCTGGGGGAATTTGAGAGAAGAGGTGATCTCAGTGTGTTGGGGGCACACACCTCGGATGGGGACCTGAGGTTAGGGTGAAGGTTCACCCGAGAAAGCGGCCTGTGTCGCATCTGCAAAAGCAGGAATTAGCTCAGAAAAGTCCTGAGAAAGACCGTTCTGGGCATTCCTTCCAAAGGCAAGAAATAACGTGAGAAGTTTTCAGGAACTAGAGAAAATCAATCCACAGTTCAATTTGGCAAGAGCGTAAGTTGCAAACTGTTGAGTGGTAGGTCTTAAGTTTCCTAGGATAACTAAAGCGAGATGATGAAAGCCCCCGTGAGCCACGGTAATGACTTTTTAATTGCATTCTATTTGCAAGGTGTGCCAGAGTAAAGGACTTGTGGGGGAAAGTTAATTTTAGATAAATTACTCCGATGGCAATGTTGACAATGGTTTCCTAGGTTTCTAGCTTGAGAAACAAGTCAGGCAATCAAAGCCATTCATGGAGACGGGAAATAAAAAGGGGAGGTTGTCATGTATTGAAAAGATAAGAGTTCCACCACAGACATGTGTTTCAAATTCACATGGTAGTAGGAGTACAGGTTTCCGGAAGGCAGAGAATATACAAATCTTAGTACCTGAGCTGGAGATGGAAGGTGGAGGCCGTGATGGTAGCAGAGTTATATTCAGCTCTTTTCACTTCCCGAACCCCACGTTCCAAGGCAAGACCATGGAAATAAAATGTGATGTATGTCACACTCTGCAAAGATATTCTAGGACACAATGTATAATTCAGCACGTCTTTTGAGTGACCGTAAGGAGAGCTGACTCCCTGCTCATCTGTGAGAAATAAACCTCTTTGAAGTTAAGGCATTGAAATATTGGATGCTGCTCTTGTTACTACAGAAAAGCATAATCTCATCTTATTACTAAAGAGGTGATCAGTTATCCACTTAACTATTGCCATTAGAGTCATAAAAACAGATTAGATTTCCTAGGAGAGTGTAAGAAGAAAAGTATTCTGAGAACAGAACCTTAGGGAACACCATCACTTAAGAATAGATCAATCAATGAATGTCCCCAAATGTCACTAAGGAGGAGCAGTGTCAGGAAACTTTTAAGTAAAAGAGAACAGTGTTATGGAAGCGAAAGGGGTGAGGCCTTTCAAAGAAGAAATGGAATCAAATACAAATAATCCAAATAAATTAAGAACTGAAGAGGGGCCTTGGAGTTTAGACACTAGAATTGATGATGAACTTAGGGAAATGTTACTGGGATTGCTTGAAGGGCAGACAGTGTAGGATGTTTAGGAATATACAGCAGGCCTTGGATGCTGTTAAGAAGCTTTGCTGTGAATGGTAAGATGCCATAGTTCCCACAAAAGAAAGAACCGTTACAGTAATGGAAACAGTTTGAGTTGATCATCAGAATATTTTTTTTAATTTCACTCTTTCATTGCATCAATAGACAAGACATTGTAAGTGACAATATCATGCATTCAGTGCCTTAAACGTTGGGACAAAAACATATACATTTAAAATGAAGAGATTTGTAAGTGACTTTAGAACAAAGTAGAAAATTTTATATGAATTATTCCATGATTAGTTTATATAGATTCCATCAGAAGTACAGTAAATATATGAGGATAAAAGACTTGCTTATTTAACATGACTAAATTATGTACATATACATACATGCACATGGATATACATACATATTATAACTATATTGATACTGAGAACAATTTAGTGAAAGATATGTCATTTCATGAATCAAATTCCTCTGCATTTTTATAATAAATTAATATCTTAATTTATGATGAAGAACATGCGTGGTCAAGATTTCTCAGTGCTTCTCTTAAAGATAGGTTTGCTGTACAACTTGAATTTGCCCAAAAGTAAAACCATGTGCATGTATTTTATAAATAAAATGGATTATCATTTAGTTAAATACAGTATTACAACCTCCTTTAGACAAGTAAATTTTTAAAATATTGAATAACTTGAATGTGTATATATATACATAAATATATATAATATATATGAATTAGTTATACCATCTAAATTTTTTAGAGCATGGACTTATAATAACTTTTATATAATGTAGGAATGAATGAATTTTAAAAATGCAGATTAAATAGCTCTGACTCAATAATTGTAGGAGATGATAAGTATATAGAAATAAATGGATGAATAATTTTCTGAGCCTGAAGAAATATCGTGTTGTCTTGACGTGCATTGGATACCATGCTGAATATCAATAGTGTTTAGAAGCTGTTTAAGTTGATGTTAAGCTTAAAATGTAAATTTATGCAGCAATTAGATAATTATTTGTATAAAAATGAAGCAAATTTGAGATAATGTAAAACCGCTACAAGCCTTCAACAGGGTGAAAACCTTCCCGACTCATTATAAGCTGTCAGATGAAGTGTTGTGTTGTTTTGGACGCTTTATTAATGCTGATGGGATGAGAAACAATTTATTATCCTGGCTAAGTATATCAAGATCATGCTTTCTTAATCAGATTCCCTTCTGGTTATAATTAAAATTTGGTCTCCCCAAACTATAAGCCACAATGCACTATTGTAAAAATTAGTTCATAAATTTAAGCTTTAAAATGAAGGTATTTCATTGTTTTTTTTTTTTTTTTTTTTGTCACATAATACAGTTATCTAAATAGCTGTATTCCACTCCTAAAAATGTCAGAGCTAGACTATTTGGGTATACCAACAAAATGATTGAAAATGCGTACCTTAATACAAATTTGGAATTAGGTGCTCTAAGATGTTAGAAATTTTTCTTTACCATTAACTCAATTTTTAATTCAAGTAGAACTCCTACACAGGAAACATCTTAGCCCTCCCAAAATATTTTCTAAAGCAATGCTGCTTAAAGTCTGGGCCACAGATCTGGGCAAGACTGCACACTGATACAGCTCATGGCAAGAGCAATACCTTATTTGAGGGTGAGTGTTTAGAAACATTTATTGCTATACAGCATTGCCAAGATAGCCAAGAATGTCATTTTTCCCCTGTGGATTCATTTTTACTTGGCTTTTATAAAAATCTTAGTCCCTTGGGGGGAAAATACAGATAATTTAGAAGTACATAGGTGGTACTTGCCTTTCCCTGGTTAGGCAAATGATTTAATGGCAAAAGTAAATAAATAAATAATGAATAAATGAATGAATGAATGAATAAATACCTAAGATATTCAGGGCATTGTGTAATAATGAACACCAGATCATTTTTGGCAATAGTAAAGCCTAAGAACATACAAAATATGTTTTAAGGGACCTTGAAGATAATCACATAATTTCATTGATCCAATTCTAATTTCATGGACCTGTGGCAACGGGTCCAACCTCTCTCTCCTTTTTACTTTTGTTTTCTCAAATCTTCTTTTTTTTCCTCTTCCTTTTTTTTATTTTCTTGGAACATCCTAAAAATAGCTGAGTTGGCCTCTGACCATTTGGCTTCCTACAGGTAGCTGTAGTTCACATTTATTAGTAATTGTACTTAACCTTGAAATAAGCTCTTTGTATGTCATAGGTCTAATACAATGCTTGATGTTTCAGATGCGCTTGCACACCGATGAGTGCCCTGCCCCCGACCAGAACTTGTTCATACCTCCAGAGCCATCTTTTCAAGCAGTTTGTTGTCCCTGGTGGTCCCAGTTTAACAAAACAATTTAATTGACTATTTATAAATGAACTGGTCAAGGCTTAACTATGGAGAAACACTCCCTGTCTGAGTCCATTCAGGCTGCTATAATAACTCGTCATAAACTGGACAGCCTGTAAACAACAAAAATGTATTCCTCACAGTCTGGAGGCTGAGAGGATGAAGATCAAGGTGTCGGATGAGAGCCCACTTCCTCAGAGAGAACATGTTCTCACCGTAATGTGACGGGGCTCAAGGGGCCAGGGTGCCTTCTTGGGCCTCTTTTATAAGGACACTAATCCCATTCACAGAGATCTACAACCTTGAACTAATTACCTCCTGGAGGCCCTACCCTTCCTAGTCTCCTAATACCGTCACCTTGAGGGTTAGAATTTTAACACATATATGAGGGGAGGGACATGAATATTCGGAGCCCTGCACATGCCTTCTCCGGTTAAAGTAACAGGTGGCTGGGATTCCAATTTTGTCCTCAACATTCCCATGAGGAGGAACAGGGACCAACACGGCCTGGAGTGGTGATAAGTAATTTCAGCACCGAAGTCTTCAGTGTTGCAACTGGTAAGGAAGGGCCTGAACATATATTCCCCCGGAGGCCATCAACAGATATTGCCAGTCACTATATTAGTTTTAAAAAATGTACAGAATTGAACAGAGTGGACCTATTAATTTCTATAATCCTAGAGTGGGCTTGCCTGGGTGAAACAGTCGGACAATTACGATGCTAGAAGAGAGTTTACGAGGAATGCATGACTTAAGAGAAAGAAAGAGATCCAAGTGAAATCTCTCTGAGAAGAAATACTTGGATGGAGTCTCCCAGAAACCGGGCCAGTAGAGGGGGGTGAGTCTGAGAGCCGGCGGTAGCGCATGAATGATGGAGACCATCTGGGAGGCACGGCAGGTAGCTGGGCAGGTTGACATTCATTCCTGGAACTCAGACTGAGTCTGAGGGATCTGAGCGTGGAGAGATTGGCTGGGCCCAAATCCTCCCTCCCCCCAAAAAAAAAACTCTTCAGTGCCAAGTTATTCGATATTATCTTTTTATAACTAGGAGACTAGATCAGATTTGCATTCTTGAAGACAATTTTAGTAGCACAGTTGAAAATAATTCTTAGGAAGATTATGATCTAAGGCAGAGAAATTCGGTATGAATTTAAGAAGCCTTTTAAGCGAGGGAGAATGAAGATCTGAAGTCAGCAAAGAAGGAAAATAAAGAGGAGACCTAGTGATTAATTGAATAGTGGCTATAAGGAAGCAACCATTCATGTTCAGTTTCCTGTTTGGGGAACTTGAATAGGGAGCAATGCCAGCTGTCAATAATGAAAATATAACAGGAAGCTCGGAATAAAGTGGGGAGAGGAGAAATGATAAAGCTTGGTTTGGTGCACACTGCATTTAAAGAACAGATTCATTTTTGACCAAAGATATCCAGTAGGCAGTCAAAGTAGACACCTGGAGTTTCAGAGAGAGGTGCCATTTGGAGGAAATGGAGGGTTTTGAAAGGATTTGACTACATAATTAATATTGCAATTTAAAAAGGAATAAAGTTTCAGAGGAACCACGCAACAACTCTTAAGAGTCAGGCCAGTGAAGGACCTGGAAGTGTAAAATCAGATTGGTCACACAAAGCAGGTTTTAATTAGCAGAGATTATTCCAAGACACTGTCAATGATGGAAAACCAACAAGTAAGGGCAGAGGTTTCATCCGGGCTGTTGCGGTAGGGAGAGAAGTGCAGAGCTGAAGATCAAAGCATCTGAGCCTTAAACTTTTATAGGCAGCAGGGGTGGGGTTGTTTACAGTTGAAGGTTATGTGTGGTCTTCAAGGAGATTAGGAAGTGATGGAATTAAAATCATGAAGTTTAATGTCAGTGAGATCAAAGAAGAAAAAATATAAGAATAAGTAGGGCTGATAAATGGAAATGGAAGGAGACTTGACTTTGGCTGGTGAGCACACACTATAAGGTTCAAGAATATAATTCCAGGTCTTATCCCCTCTGAAACTTAATTTTATATTCTCCAAGTTCAGTTATCCATCAGATTCTGCATGTCCTGCTTTCATTTGCTTAATTTTGCTTTGTTTTTCCACATGCTTGTCTGATACAGGCTCTCCCATGATTATATCAGGGCTCTTATTAATATTCATAGAAAAAAATTAAATCTTGATCAGAATATGTTAGACATTTTTTCATCATTAAAAACAATACATGCCCATGTATCCCATTATTCATTGCTGTTAGGACTACAAATTGTTTTAAAGCTCTCAGAAATAAATTTGGTGATAAAAACATAAAACCTTTAAGGAAGTCATCCTCTTTGACAGTGGATTCTGAGTCCATGTATCTATCCTAAGGAAATGAGTGGATATTGTGCAAGGAAAGAAAGGTTTGTGTTTGAAGACATTCACTCAAGAGGGTCAGATAAAAAATACCCCCAATTTGCAGTCAGAGGAAAATAAAGTCTATGTATTTGATTGAATAACACACAAACATTCAAATAATGCATACCATGGGTTTAGAGCATGACAAACTGTGCTAGTGTTATATAAAAGGAGTAAACACTATTCTATATGGGCATGATCACAACCTTATAGAAGAACAAAATAACAACAATTGCAAACTATAGATGTCTTCTCTGTAAGATTCACTATTCTGCCATGTCTTCAACATTTAGGTACTTTCCACATTTTCTACAATATATATGGATTACATAAACATAAAGCTACCTTTTTATTTTTCAAACAATAATAAAATAGCCTCCCTTGTTTTTGCTTTTTACCTTCCTCTGTTTCTGGCCTGGCAGAGGGTGCTTCAGTCATTACGTTCTTCTCTTGTTTAAGTGCAAGGCTGAAAACTTCGCTGAATCTTTAATTAGATGCAAATTTAGCTTTTGAATCTCATCTGGATGGTGTGCCTTTTATGAGCCTCATATAATGACTTCCTGTTTGCATTTGAAGCATTTTCTTGTATTTGGATTGTAACACATATACTTTTATCTTTTTACAATCTTTACTTTGTTGTCAGTATTATATATTAGGCTTCAAAATTTCTCTTGAAATATAATACAATTAAGGAAAGCACCTTACAAATATATTTGAATATACAATTGTTCACCTTATAGATATAAATCTTTTAGTATTCACCTTTTCATCTCAAGAAATATAATACCATAGGAAGCAGAAGGAGCATTAAGTGGCTTTGTGGCTAAGAAGATTAAAATAATAAGAATGGACTATAACTGTAAAAATTGAATAATAGCGTTCTTTTCTTTCTTGTTAACTATACTGTTCTTCTTCCAGGAAGTTGGGATGAAAAGAACATTTGTGAAGCTATTTGGAGGATAAATAAAGCACAGCCTGTTATTTGTAATCAGGGCCCTCGTGGGCTTTCAGAACTACTTCAATAGTTCGTACAATTCAGGGACCCTGAGTGCTGCCCGCAGAACGTTTAATAGAGAAGGTCATATTCCGAATGCTCTATATTTTCCTTCTTCCTGAAACATAAATCGGATTATGTTGAGCAAGCAGGTATTTGCGCAAAGGGGAGATGAGAATTCCTTTGATAAGAAAGTTAAAGATTATGATAGTTAAAGCCTGAAATGGTGACATATTTTTCTCTCAGCTGCCATTTGTTCAGGTGCTTTTATCAGGCAAGGGCATCGGAAATACATTGTCAATTGAAGAATCAGCAAAGTGGCAAATAATATTACTGTTTAACCCACGAAGATGAGAACTAAAAATGCATATTACTGCTACACAGGAATAAACAAACATGATAAAAAATACATGAAATACATTTTATTTATCGATATTCAGATTCTATGATGGTTTTCTATGACTTGAAATAAATGTAATCACTGAATAAAAGTTGAATTAAGAATCTAGATTAAGACAAATATACTTACAGAAAAATTACCACTCTGCATCAACCCTTCTGAAAACTAGGATTTTTAGTCTCAAGAATATGCAAGATCTGTAGTTCTTAGTGCAAAAAGAACTCCTACTAAGGACTCTGCCTTCATAGTACACATAGAAAAGTAAAATTTGGTTTGCTAAGAAATGCAGTAGTCAGAGTAATTAGATTTTTTTTAAACTCCAGCATACATTTCATCTTGAAATCTTCTCTTGGAATTAGTATTTGGGCTTCTGCTGAATATAAATTACCCTGCCAGTTCTTTTTACAGTGTATCAATTTATTTTCATCACAGCTCACTCTCTCTGAACCCAAACCTGCAAAGACTGATCATGATTTCAAAGACGTTTTTCAGAAATGCTTTGTTGAAGCTGTCATGTCTTCTTCAGAGCGCTTTGCCATCCCGGTGATGAAAAATAACAAAATAAAAACAAGTGTGAGTGTTTCCTTCGTTCACTTCTCTTTAATCAATTAAAAGTATAAATATTATGCCCCTGCATATTCTTTTTTACGTAAGCATCTTAATTTGATCATCTAATCAGTCTTGCTTAGCTTTTTTATTGCTCTCAGAATAACCTCTTAGGGCATCAGAAGAGGTAAACATAAGGAATTCGCCATGAACCACTAATACAGTGAAAATGGACAGCTCCCAATATTGACCTAGACTTTGCATTACCTACACCCAACTATGTGTCATCCTGATCACTGTTTAGAATAATTAAAATTAGTTCTAAGACATGTAGGTTATGTTACCCTAAGACAAGAAATTCGGTTATTTGGAGTGGTACATTCATTTATTAAAAGCCATTTCTAATCAAATCAATTTCTGTCACCTAGCCCCAAAAAAGGACAATTCTACTCCTCTCAGGGTTCCACACCGGTGATGAGGGCGGTGACGCTTGCTTACTGTTTCTATTTTGTTTGTTCATTTATTTTGTTCTTTAGTTTCCACACATGAGTGAAATCATACGGTATTTGTCTTTCTCTGTCTGACTTACTTTACTGAGCATAATACCCTCGCGCTGTCACAAACAGTAAGACTGCGTTGTATTTGATGAGTGGCCCTCCACATTTAGTTCATGCTATAGCACGGCATGCAGATGCATCCTTAAATCAGGCCTGGGTTTTTCTTTCTTCTTCTGTTAATTAGTCATAGGTAACGCCCTCTGTGATCAAAACTATGTGTTAAGGAAAAATGCCCCGCACAGAGGAAGCAGACATGATGAAGTCCAAGCCACCTCCCAGGGCTGCATCCTCATCCATCCGGTCCTGCTCATCGCTAGCTTTTACATACCATTTCCATTTTACAGGCGAATGCTGCTCTGCACATCCAATTTTATGGCTGGGTAGACTAGATAATATTCAGTTCATAATTGGCAATTGGGGGTACATCGTCACTTTGTGTTCCAATAGCAAACTGACAGCTGATTTTCCGTGAACAAAATGTGTTCTTGGAAGAGGATGCTGCCTTCCTGAAAGTCTGCGGGAGTTGGGCTCTCAGGCCCACATGGAGGCTGGCTGCACGGGGTCCACCGTGGACACCTGGACTTCGGGCCCAAACTGCCCCAGGGTCGGAGTGGCATGGAGTGCCACCTGTGTCTCACACAGACCCACTGCCTACTCTGGGACACAGAAAAACTAGCCACCTTCGCAATGCCCAGAAAAGAGGCTAGAGTCACACGACAAATGGTGTGTATACACACACACACATACACACACACACACACACACAGCCTCTAAGGAGAAAAGAGGCCTATCAATTATTGTGCCTCTTTGTTTTTTTGTTTTGTTTTTGTTTTTTGTTTTTGTGTGTGTATGTGTTTTTTTTTTTGGTGGTGGTGGATTAATTCTAAGGACATCAGGTTAAGTCTCATTTTGGAAGGGCATCTCAACACGCCACAGACCACTGGCCCTTTGGAAACTTCACAGGTGTGGCACAGCCCCAGAGTGGCACTGAGATCGTGTCTCAGACTCTTGCACACTTGCATTACTATAAGCAGGCATTGACATCTGTTTTCTTATTCCTCAGGTCCAGGTGGCCTAAGGCCTTACATGTAATGAACCAGGGTGATGTTCTGTTGAATATCAAGACAATCAGCACAGTCCTTGACTAGGCGAAGAAAGACAGAGTTGACATGGTCTTGACATGAGACCATATAGGAAGACCTGCCTCTGCCATGGGAAGCCAAAATGGTTTGCTTTGCTTTTTTTTAGATTTTATTTATTTATTTTTAGAGAAGGGAAATGGGGAGAAAGAGAGGGAGAAAAATATCGATGTATGGTTGCCTCTCATGCGCCCCCTACTGGGGACCTGGCCAGAAACCCAAGCGTGTGCCCTAGATTGGGACTCCAACTGGCAATCCTTTGGTTCTCTGGCCAGCACTCAATCCACTGAGCCGCACCAGCCAGGGAAGTCTGCTTTTCTTGTAGGATAGATATGATGTAAAGGCAATGCGTCCTGGGATTAACATGCCAGGTGTCAGGACGGACGTGATCGACTGCAGGGAAGTGTTCACATCTGGAGCCACAGGACCAGCATTAATGCCTGATTCCGTCGTTCTCACACCAAGTCTGTCTCCAAGATTTGTGGTGTAAGCACAGGCCAAAAAAGGCAGGGGGAGTGGATATGGGATTGGAAGCCCCGGTCCAGCATCATCACATCAGTCACTTTGGCAGGAGTAGGGACAGTGCTAGGAGCATCCACTTAGCAATTCACCTGGGAATAGTCCCCCACTCTATGGAGAAGGGGGACAGTGTGCATATTTTGCTGGAGAGTAAGGACACCTTTGGCTCAACATGCTGGACCTGGACAACAGTCGTAGGGGAAGCACAGCAGGAAAAATCCAGAAAGGAAAACAAGGAAGCTGTGGGGATGAGAAGGAATAGGGTGTATTTGAAAGGGAGGAAAGTGACTCTCTCAGTCCTCATACGTGAAGAAGTGTTTAAATAATGTATATCTTTTACATTAAAAAATAAAATTTAAAAAGAAAGAAAAAAGAAATTATTAAATTAAATTAAGAAAGAAAACCAATAGTACACCAAAGTAGAAAATACATGCACATAGAGTCCTGGCTGGTGTGGCTCAATGGACTGAGTGCCAGCCTGTGAACCAAAGGGTTGCCGGTTCGATTCCCAGTCAAGGTACATGCCTGGGTTGCAGGCCAGGTCCCCAGTAGGGGGCATGTGAGAGGAAACCACACATCAATATTTCTCTCCCTCTCATCTTCCCTTCCTTCCCCTCTCTAAAAATAAATAAATAAAATTTTTTAAAATAATAAAATGTTATAAAAAGAAAATATACATACATAAAAAAGTTTAAACCAAGTAACTTATGAACAAATACTTGGAAGCATTCTAAGGACAAAGAACTACAGAAAAGGAAACATGACAGGAACTTCGCAGCTTTAGCAGTATCCATATTTATATAATAATTCTGAACTACGGCACAGGTATAGTAGAATGAAGCAGATAAGTATATATGTGCGTGCAGGTTTAAAACAGCTTTCTCCTATAAAAGAAAGACACAAACATGAAATAGGATAGGTGAGGAAGAACCTACATCATTGAAGCTGAATTTGAGGTGTCAGTTGAGAATTATGATCGGTAACAGCAGCAACAACAAAAATACTCTCCCAGCTCTGTTTGCTACAAGGGCACACGGGCAGTGTTACCTAAGCACTGAGCATATGCAGGACACGGAATTCAGTGTCTAAATAGCATCCTACTCCAGAAAGAACTGGAGCTCCTTGGAAAACTGGCTGAGCCGGAAACATACTAATGGTGCACAAACAGACCTGGCAGTACCGTATACTTCAGCAGTAAGGTGGGTTGATATTAAATGAATTGGGGTAATTAGATTTGGCTTTAAATGGTATGCTGGGTATTGTCTACTGGTGCTCAGCATCCATTATACCTACATCTCTTCTTTGTATTGCAAGGACTGGAACATCGAGCAATTTTTGAATTCTGGGTTTCTGATGATGATTAAGGTTTTTTTCCCAAGGAGATGGGTTGGACTGAGTTTTGAAAACTAGACTAGTTTTCTCTTGCAGGGGTTGACGCTCAGACGTTTGCAGAGGCGGACTTCTCAGTCAGCTGCTGAGCTCCGCGTCCTGTGCCTCTTCGTTAGGTTCCGGGCGGCAGGGCAGCTGTGTGCTCCTGGGTGCCGGTAACAAATTCCTGAGCTCTGATCTGCCGCCTCAACATGACATGGGAGCCTGCTGGTGCCCCACCTGCTTCCTGCCAACTTCCTCATCTCCATTAAATTTGAAGAAGTTCTATTTCCCTTTATTAAATCAACTTCTGCTCCAAAAACCTACAGTGGTTTATGTATTCTTACACAGAACCCTAACTGATGTAAAATACGATTACTTTTATTATTCTTTGGAGAACACATTAAAACATTCAGAAGCTATGAATATAATTGCAACTTCTGAAAACTTTTCTCTGACCTAATGTTGCAAGTTCTTAATAACAAAGAGTGTATTTCCTTTCAAGAAAGCATCATAGTTTATAGTCACATAAACATCAGTCATCATAATAAGGAGCCCACTAAAATCTTTTGAGGACCATGATGCTTCTGAATGCCGACAGTGCCCTGAACGTACCCTCTTCCTTTACATGTGTGTTCCCTTGTGCCTTACACCACGGGTGCATTCTGCTGACCCTTGAGGGATTAGTTTTTCCTTATGTCCGGCACCATGAATATGCTTGACTCTTGAATTAGCTCATTAGTTAATGTTGCCTCTACCTGGAGTTCCCTTTCTTCCCTTCTTCTGTTGCAATGATTCAGTCCAGAGAGCATGTCCTTAGCCTCCTGCCAGTCACTCCATTGTCTGTTCCCACACTTCCCTGTGCTCACCTCTAATAAACCACTCAGTGTGTGCTCACCTCTAATAATAAACCTCTCAGCGTGTGCCCTCATTTCCCAGCATAACTTCCAATGCCCTCGGGTACAAATATGATCATGACAGCAAAGAGCACTATTTATCTGGGCCAACTCAGAGAAGAAAAAAAGCCTCTTCCCTTGAAATGCCCTAAAATTTACTCCAAAACAATGCACTAGGGAAAGGGAGCGGACAAGTGAAAAAGTGAAGCAAGTTTGGTTGTGGACTGAGGATTGTTGAAAGCGGGGGATGGCATCCCTGGGCTCATTATACTTTTCCCTGTTCGCCCTTGTTGGAAATTTCCCATGATAAAAACTGTAGCATCCACCAAAGATAATTCCCAGAGTCCCCAGCAAGAGTATACACTGTCATCCAGCCCCTTTGGCCACTGTGGGTTAGCATCTGCTGGATGTTTTCTGCATTGCCCTGGGGCTGCCTCCTACTTCAGCTCATGTTCTAAGCGACAGCTGGCCACTAACTCTTGCCCAGGACACCCTAACGACACACGCAGACACATGTGCTAATGCTAGGGATACCTGGCGTTCAGGTGTCCTGGTGTTGGAGATGACAAGGACTGGGCCAAAGACCAAGGGTACCTCCTGTAGATCCGTGGACACCTCTAGCTCTAACGATGTTAGCGCTGGGGATTGACCCTGCTACGATAACTCCCCAATTGGCGTTTTAGCCAAATAGCTTCCCTTGGAGTTTTACTTATTTTCCTATTGTAATTGGCTCCCAGAAAACGTCCATGGCTCTCGTAGGCCACATGGGATATGCATGACCGGTCTGTGCGATTATCTGAGGAACAGGAATCCCCCATGTTTAGAACATTCTGCCCTTCCCTCTCTGGCATTTTCCCCTTTCTTTGAACCCAACTCTTTCTCATCTGACTTGCGCTCTTCCTTTAAGTCAATCCTATGAGCAGAAAATACGCTCCTTTCAGCTTCCATTTCTTCATCGATTGAGGATTACATACAATGCTGTCCCAGCCACCACATGTGTTATTTTAAAACTCTATTATGTAATATTTAAAAGAAAGTAACATGTTTATGCCTTAGTGCACTATAATATAAGAGTGTTTGTTTCAGATAGCATGTGTTTAAACAGTATTTAGTTGGAATTTATTGCAAATCATCTGGGAGAGCCTATAGGGAAGAAATGGAATAATTACTCTAAATTACATTCAGTGAGCTAGGTCTTCGCTAGGCTTAAACTAATCACTCACTGAGAGTTTGTACCTTTGGAAGGATCCTAACTTATTCAGGCCACCAAGGTACTATTTACCGTTTTTATTACTCCCTAGTCCCTAAAGCTAAACAGGCAATAAAATATCAACAAAGAAAAGCTTTCATTCCTACTCATCTGTTATAAATGATTTTACCTTTGATTCTTTGCCAATACCTCAGGCAAACACAGAATCCCAATGAGATGATATTGAATGTGTCTTCTAGATTTTTGAAATAAATTTTGACTAGTTCAAAACTGTCCAATGCAGCCCAGTACTCATACCCAAGCTTTGAAAGGGGCTTTCTTTTTAATGAATGAAAATTACACAGAAGCAGTAAAAATTTGTTTGCTTTCTCTTTCGTGGCTCAAAATATCTGACCGTTCGATTCCCCAAGGAATCACTTCATTATAATTCCAACGTCTACAGTGGCCATGTTAGTTTTAATCTACCTCCCTTAATCATTTCGTTCTTAGTAAAAGAGAGCCTTTATGCAATATTAATCGTCATCGTCATGGGCTTCTGTAAAGAGGGCTGCTGTATTCGTAATAAATTATTTTAGCATTTAGAAGGGCAGGGTTCACCGGAAGTCCCTGTGGAGATGTGAATGGGCTTGATCTGGGCCATCCTATGGCAGCCACCAAACACTCGGTGGCCTGAAATGTAACTACTGCAGCTGAGAAATGGAATTTTTCATTTTCTTCAACTCGAATTAATTTAAATTTAAGTAACCACGTGTGACTAATGACTACCATACTGGGATGCACAAGTATAGCACATAGAAGAATACATCTTCACCCAAGTCGGGTGGCTCAGTGGGTTGGAGCATCATGCTGTACAGCAAAGAGGTGTGGGTTCGATCTCCAGTCAGGGCACATACCTAGGTTGTGGGTTCGATTCCACAGCTGGGGTGTGTACAGGAGGCAACGGATCAATGTTTCTCCCTCACATCAATGTTTCTCTTCTCTCTCTCTCTCAAATTAATAAAAACATATTCTCAGGTGGGGATTTTTTTTTAAAGAAAAGAGAAGAACACAGGCCACAGAAACTTAGAAGCAGGCGACTCCATGCCATTTCTGCCTGGCAGTACTGACCCATATTCCAGGCCTGTCAGATAACCCAATTTTGCTCAGTCTCATGTTTCTTAGGGCTGTTTCCCACCCTTCCCCACAGACTCCCCATTGACTGAGGGTTTTAGAGTTTTCTTAAATTCTCAAAGCAGCTGATCCAGGGGTTCCGTTTAGCGTGTCCTCTCCCAATCCTTCATCTAACAGTGGTGACATTGCAAGTCCCTTTTGCAACTAGGTTTATCTCGACTGCCTACTTTTCAAAATCAAACACTGTGCTTTTTCAGGATGTGCACGTGAGTAGAAACATGACCAAGAAAAAGGTGGGAGTGATGGGAAGGTGATTGGACAAGGGCTCATGGCAGCTCCTCAGCTACTCTAATGATCTGCTTCTTGTCCCAGGTGAGAAGGGTGTTAAGCATGTCATGGTTTTGACGAGGACTATTAACTTGTGAATTGCACATGTATAGTATAATATATATCAAAATAAACAGTATCAACAGCAACAATAAAGATGAAATTTTTAAAAAGGAAGACGGGAAGGAGGGAAGGAAGGGTAAATATTATTCATTCATTCTTTCCTGTTTAGTAATAAATATCTCTTCACTATGCACTATTTACAAAGAGATTCTTAATCATCCTCTGTATGCCTTTTCCATATAAATCCCAGTTTCCTAAAAACCCGACATCCCTCTAGCCTCTTGGAAAATTTACCCTGCTGTATTTTAGTTCTGCTGTTGAAATTTATATAAGCCTGACTAAATGGAGAGTAAAAGCATCTTGTAACATTTCAATGGAGAACATACTACGCAATCTGGCCTTACACTTTTATGTTTTCAAGGATGTGAATATATGAAGAGCGTTTATCAACGAGAGTTTCCATTTACATAAATTTAGTGTATCTACAAATTTAATTTTAAAATATCTTTTCGGTGGGGCCCTTTGCACTTGTTTCTGAGAGAAGAAGAGAGAGAACTCTAATCAGAGCCAGATTTACCACAAAATAGAGTAGAAGCCTGTCATTTATCTATGTTAAATGTAGTTGGAACCTACATATTACTTAACTTTTGTCCAGATATTAAAACATTCCTCCAAAGTATTCTTAAAAATACTTAACATGTCAGTGACTGCACTGAATTAATCTTTTTCATTGTTTAAGTACAAAATGCCCATGGAAATGAATCATTAACAGTTCAGTATCAATTTGTGTAATTGGTTTATGTTCCTTCTAACACGGAATTGGCAGAATTATGGACAGATCTTATCATCATCGTTGTCTAGTATTAACTGACAGCAAATATGGTCCCTATATTGTGCTAAGCTTTTGATCGACATTCTAATTAACTCTCAAAATAAACTTCAAAGGTAGGAGCTATTATTTTATCTCTCAGAGAAAAAAATTAAAGCCCGGAGACACTCATCATGTTGCTTGCTCAAACCATAAGAATAAGCCAATAGCAATACAAGGGTTTTTAATCAGACGTGGTTGGTTCTGAAGCTGTGAAAAGTTGGCCTAAGTGAGACCATTTGAAAACAGAGTCAGGGAAAACCTGCCAGGGGAACTGCATTGCATGACTTCTTCCTCCCTGAGCCTTTGGAATATGCAAACTGGGCAGAATAACCTGTGGGCTGGCCCAGAACGGCACTGTTCTCCAAACAACGTTTGCAAAGCTAACAGGAAAGCAGACCTCCTGACTGTGAGGGCTGATAATTAAAGACACTTTTCAGAATCAATAACAGACATGCACAGCTAAAGAAAAACTGAGCTTATGACCACTGAGGGAAGTTCCTTTTTCTGTTCGCATATTATTTCCCTTCCTTTTCTCATAAGAACCCCTTGCCTTCACCCTGTAATCAGAGCACTGTTTGGGTGTCTGATGGAATCAGTGGTTCCTGAATAGCTATTCTTTGCTCACAAATCAACTCCCACTGCCTCTCACTTGGCTTCTTATTTTTAGGTTAAACAAAGCCTGAGCTCTTTCCAGGGGAAGCACAGGAAGCCGGAAGAACTAGTTTCAGCATAAAACGGGCCGGGATGAGGAGCTGCAATGAAGAGTTCAGACAGCATCAGAGTTCCGTGCGTGGGAAACGCGAGCGGGGTGGTGCGGGGGAGCCTTGAGAAGTAGGGAGGGCAGAAAAAAAACAATTTAAAAAATGGCACAGGTGTGCCCACAATCATCCCTGACAATAAAAATTGCAAGGTGTTTCTGTAATATTTTTCCAAATGATAATCAATTGTGAACTATTATTACCTTTTAGCCCAGACTCCTCCTGGCCTGGCTCTGTTTGGATAATGCAGACTTCACAAAGCTCTGTCATTTTCCACACTCAGGTAAGCTTTCAGGTGGTCCCCCACCCCTCTTCACCCAAGTTCAATAACAGGGAAACAAGTTAATCGTTTACATAAAGTAAATGTGTTCTGAAAACTATGGGCTCAGCTGGTTACCCGGATGTATCTACTCCGGGACATGCGTCATTTAAGGACCCACCGTACCAAACCTCGAACACCATTTGTTTCCCTCGCTTGCACTTGAACCGTACGGCTCTGACCACAGACTGCACTGTTTGCTCTGTGCTGCTGTTGGCCTCTCATTTGCAGTGTTTCCCACAGGCCAGTTCTACTTTGTATTTCTCCCTGCAGTCGGTTCAAATCTCTGCGAGGATTTCAGGGCAGTCATTTGGGGTTTACAACTGTACACCTTCCTGGGAGAGTTGAGTGCTGCCCGATCGCTTGAAAGCCTTTCTAATCCCTGTTTTTAGTTCACTACCATTTCTGCCAGCTGACCAGTCTCTAAGTCAGCGGCAGATGTGTGGAGCGCATTAGCTCTGGGCGCAGCTCTGCATGATAAAATTCCTCTTTTTTTTCTGTTGGAAGTGAAACACAATGACTAAAAAATAAGTCTAATAACAAAAGTTGGTATGTGCTTTCATGTTGCTCTAGCCCTTATGCTCCTGAAAACCATTTTCTATAATATCACAAAATCCCCTCGATTCCGGGTGACGCAGCCCACAGAGGGGGTCATGCAGTCATTTTCTACAAAAGGCTTTGTTTTTGAGACACAGTGATATCTTTGAGCTTAATCTCTTCTTCACAGATGCCCGGGAACGCTGAGTCACATGGAAAGAGTCTACAGTAGTCAGTAGCAAGGCACCAAGCCCTCCATCAGAAAGTGCTGGAACAAGACACCGAAACACACTCCAACCTGAGTGTAATGATCAATAAAACGGTGACAGTAACAGACCTAAAGTCAAAGTGTTGTTATGAAATTAATCAAGATACAGTTATCTGAATTAGCTTAAATTACAAAAAAAAAAAATGTGCACTTTTACATTTTCAAAGACGGAAGGCCATAGGAACTAACCTAGGAAAATCTTTGTGATGCATTTTTAATAATACCGCAAAGAATTGAAGGACTTAACATTATAATGGAATGTTTCTGTTGAAGGCTTCCAAAAATACTATGAAGTAGGTGGCAACAGTTTCTGATATCTCACCCACTAACGACGACTTCCGTATCTTCTATGGCATTGTGGCAAGGGGCAAGCGCACGGAGTCAGCTGCTGGGGATCCAATCCTAGTTTGTCCCTGCGCTGGCTGGGACTTTAGACAAGCTTCTTAGTCTTCACCCCTCATTGCTCTAGGGGTGGCAGAGCTGAAAACATGTGTGTATTTAATCACACATATATCTACATTCATGTGATATCTATCTACATACTCACGTCTGTGGGTTTACCCCAGCACCCCAGATCGAATCCGACACCACGGGATCCGTTCTAGCTTCCACTCTTTCGTGTTTGGCCCCGTTCTCCAGTGGTGAGAAGCATGCCCCCCACTGTCTTCATGCAGTCGCTTACTTGTCCAGTGCTCCTCTCTGTAGACAATCTCCAGACTCTGCCAGGTAACCGAGTCACGCAGGAACTCCCTGCCACATCATCATGCCTGTCTCTACCAATGCCCTCCGTCCAGCAACGCAGTGATTCTTAACTTCTTTTTACACCAGGAACTCCTTGGAGAGTTCCTGATACAAGCTACCCACTCTTTCCCCAGAAAATGCAGGTAAGCATCTCTGCAAAAAAAATTACTACAATTCTGAAATGTTCACGCTACTAGCTTTATGACATCGATCAATTTGATTTTCTCTGAGACACAGTCTTTTTAAATGTGTATCAGTGGCAAAAATAATAGTCCCCTCAAAAGAAATGGTTTAAATAAGAAGTTGTACCTACCATGCCTTGAATACTGAGAGCAAAGTAATAATGATAGTTATTAGAATTATCTTCCCCAGTCAGCTCTTGATCCACATTACGATCGCCAATCAGTTGCTACGCACTTTCATGTTCTGAGAATTCATTCCTTCCTTCTCAATTTATTTGCCTATATTTCTGAGTCTCTGTTTCCTCTTCTCTAAAATGGTGGTAATGATACCTATCATTCAGGGAAGTTGTGAAAATCAGAGCTTGCATATGAGAAATAACTGTTAGATAAAAATACGTTCCAAAGTGGTAATGGTCACTGACGCTTCATATTGCACTGGCATTTTCTCAGCCCTTCAGATTTGTTTATTCCCTTCTTAGGCTTTGAATGCTTTTCTCCAGCTATCTAGCAATTGAAGCCTCACCCATCCTTCAACAGCCAGATCAATTCTGTCTTACCCTCGATGCTTCTCTGGTCATTCTGTATGAATTTTATTCTTTATAGCTCCCCCATGTTCCTTTCTCCTACGCTAACCCCGCTGGCAGACGTATCTTGACTTCGTAATTTAATTTAACTTTATTTACAAGGGTGAGATATAAGAATCATCCATTTCAATTGTCACATAAGAGTTTTTACAGAGGATTAGCCAAAGGCGGTGTCCACGTTTATATCCATCACAACCTACACAAAGATCAATGAGATGAATCTCATGGTAGACGTAGTCAAAAGATGCACCCCTGGTAATAAAGTTACCAGAATGCTGTCTTTATATTGGCGGTGGTGTGGGATGGACAATTGCAGGCCGTGTCAAGCAAATTCAAATCCTAGCTTTGTCACTTCCCAGCCTGGTGAAGTTGGATGATGCATTCAGTCTCCTTGTGGCTCATGTTGCTATTTTGTAAACTGGGGATGATATACTTTCTCTAAAGATTTTATGAAAGATTAAATCAGAATGTACACACAAAGAACTTGACACAATTACAAGATAATAAAACATGTTAGTTTCCCATATTTGCCCTGGATTTTTCTGCTATTTCATTTATTTTTTCTCCTTAACTATTTTAACACTGAGAGCTAAGCTAGATATCTCTTTTTAAGTGACATAATATCTATACTACATGGTTTTAGTCATTTTTTTCAAAAATGACATTTCAGAGTCTAACTTAGAAGAATTTCTAAATATATAAAAGTAAAATATTTGTTTATTTAAACAGATTAATTTTAATTTTTTAGAAAATAACCAAATAATACATTTAATGTAATTTTTTTGCCTATAAACACAAATCTAAGAATAAATTGAGACTTTTAGGATAACAGTGGGATTTATTATTTTTTCTTTCTCTCTTTTTATAGGAATTAGACCACTTAAGACGAGATCTTAACAATTCTGTAAGTGCAAAGTACAGTGTTGCTAACAACAGGTTGTAGAGCAGGATCCCGGAACATATTCATCTTTTATACCTGAAACTTCAGACCCTTGAAGTGACCCCCAGTTCCTCCTCCCCCAGCCCCTGGGAAGCACCATTCTACTGATTTTATGTACTTGACTATTTCAGAAACTTCATGGAAGTGTGACCACACACTAACATGCCTTCTGTGACTGGCCAGTTCACTCGGTACAATGGAGAACATGTTAGTTTATTGATGCCTCATTACCAACACCATCCTTAGTAAACCAGGAGTCAAACTGTTTAGGTTAGAATCATGCTGTCTGCAGTTAATGGGGGTTTAACTTTGGCCAAATTAGTTAACTACTCTGTGCCTCAGTTTTCTCAACCATAAAATGAAAAAAAAAATAATAATAGCATCTACCTAGTGTGTTTTTGTGAGAATAGTTCATTTTGCAAAGTGTGTCAAACAGGGCATGGCACAGACTTCAATAAGCATTGTGTACTTTTTAGCAATTTAAGAAAAATGCAGAACGATTCTCCCTCGCTGTTAGCCCATTGAAATAATATGCTGTGGAATGATACTGCATAACCAGTTAAACAGCAACACCGGGTCCGTGCAAGCAACAGCAGAGTCATTCTAAACACAGTCTGACCCCGTACTGACCCCAGCCGCCAGCCTTGCGCTGATGCGGGCAGAGAGGCCGGGGAGACCAGCGGGCTCTGTCCCACCCAGGCCTTCGTCACATGGCTGTGGTGCTATGGGTCAGCCAGGCTCTCAGAACTGCATTATCCCAGGAACACAGTCACCAAGGAAATCCTTGATCCCTAAACCTCAAGCCACTTCAGTAAACTCTACAAAACTAGATCAAACAAGTAAAATCGTTATGGCCAACGGGCATCCATTTTGACTGATTCCTCTTTTCAACTGGCCGTCTTGGCATTTTGTCTGGGATTTAGAGTAAGCACTTAAGGAGTGAATACGGTACTCATCTACCTCACCACTCCCACTGATGATGGTAGTCAGACAATCGAGGGCGAAAGACCTGTTCTGAGAGCAAACAGTGATCGCTACGGGGTGTGAGCTTTTTCGAAGACGAACACAGCGTGCAATTTTAGGGCCATGAACAAGTTTCAATTGCTACCTTTTCATGTGAGTGTGTGTGTTTCAAGAGCATTTTGATCACAGAATATAATTTCTTAAAAAAGACATATCAAGGGCATTTGTGTTCCTTTGGATTACTTCCAAAGCTTCAGATGCAGTGTTTATCCAAATCGTTTGCCTTGTGAAGGGGGGAGCGGCATTTCTTGACTGCTTGCGGCGTGTTTTGAAACGGTCTGTCAGATAATCAAGCCTGTAAATAAGACCTGGAAGTGGCTGGAACAACGCTGCATTCCTCCTGGTAATTGGCATTCATGTCACCAGCGAGGAAAAAGCACTCTGTCTAAAATAATGTTGACTGATGAGACAGGGCATGTCTTCCCACACAGAGCATGCATTTTCACAGGGAAAAAAAAAAAAAGAAAAAGGCATTGTCCGGAGACATTTTAAACATCACGACTATGCATTGTAACATCAAATGGACCAGTTCCTTGAAATCTTAACCAAAGGAGGCAAGATGTCAAACATTTTTTGTAATCAATCATATTTGGGGGGACTGCGTGTTCCAGTGAGCACAACGGACTGTAGCATAAACAGTCTGGGTACAAAGGGCTCAGTTTAGCACATTTATAAAACGTCTGCCTTTGAGCTAATTGCATAGCGCTGTTCAGGTTTCGCAGCAGGGAATAGCCTTCTGGTTTCAATAGAATGTCTCTTCCCAGAAAGGAAAATAATGAGTATATCAAGACAGTGCTTTGGAAAGTAGTAGAGAATGTGACAGTTCATCGGAAGTATCTATAAAGTGCCCTTATTTGGCATCCAACTTTATAAAAAATCAACCGTAAAGATAAATATTATCAAGAAATCAATGCATGGTGCTGGTATGTTACAGAAAAGACTTGATCACTCTCTCATACATACAGAAAAAGATAAAATGCTACATCAGAAAATAATACCTAGTTAAGGAAACATCCCATTTAAGAAAATCTGTTTGCTAAATTTTAAAATTATTCCTTTCTCTTTGCCCTTGGGATTACAAGTAACCACAACTACATTCAGTACTAATTTCTATTAGTCTGAGGTGCTAATGTATAGGCCATACTGATTAAAAAGAGAAAGCAGAATAAACAGAGCTACAACATAGTCCAAAAAAATACCAAGAACACACATTTTTGGACAGCAGGTCTAAAATTATGATTTATAACCAAGAAATGCTACTTTTAGCAATTTCTTAAACCAGCTCCAGGTGGAACATGGAGCATAACATACAATCTAGATTTCTTTCACTCATTTATTCAGAAGATAATTACGGAGAACCTAAATTATTCATTGTGATCGATCCCTCCGCACAGCAAGCAGCGAGGGATGTGGGCAGGTGAGGAACTGGAGCGGCTGCACTGTGCCCTGTGCGGTCACTACCTGGGGCGGCCAATCACTCACACACGCTGCCAGGTTAGGGGGGCTTTGCAGGAGATGAAACCGGATCCGAGCGGCTCTCTGACTCGTTCACCAGCTGGAAGTAAAGCCCCTCAGCACTGCTGCTAAGCACCTTCAAGTACGGTGAGGGCAGCGAGCTGAGACTCCAAGGGGAGTAGCATATCTATATTCAGTGTTCAAGACTTGCTTCCAAGAATTGAAAGGAGAAATAATTCATGTATTTTTTTTCTATCCCTCTCCTCTGGTTTAATCAGCTTTTGAAAACGCAGCTGTTCAGGGCAGATTATTGGCCAAGAATGAACTATTAGCAATTGGTTCCACAGGTGATTTTTTAAATCAAATTAGCCACACAACATACCTGAGAAACTTCATGAATTCAGAGAAGTAGCTACATGACTTGTAGTTGTACTTTTATATGCACTATTGGAAAAATGTCATGGTTTCTACAAAGTTGGTATTTAAAACTAGCTATGGTTGATAGGACCTATGATGACTTGTCCACAAAGATTTTAGTTTGTAGAGGTGATCTATACACACACACACACATGCACACACGCACACACACACACACACAATGGAATAAACATACACTGGAATATTACTCAGCCATAAAAAATAAAATATTGCCATTTGTAACAACTTGAATAGACCTAGAGGGTACTGTGCTTTGTGAAATGAGACAGACAGAGAAGGACAAACACTACGTGATTTCACTTATATGTGGAATCTGAAAAAAACAAACAAAACAAATGAACACACAAATGACAACAACAACAAAAGCAGAAACAAACTGATAGATGTAGACAACAAACCGGTGGTTGCCAGAGGGGAGGTAGGATGGGGGGAGGTGAAAAATGTGAAGGGGAACAAGAGGTAAAACTTCCCGTTGTAAACCAATAAGTCACGGGAATGTCATGTAAAGCACAGGAAACAGAGTCAATAATAGCGTAATAACTTTGTACGGGGATAGAGGGTTACTATTTGTGGCGATCCCTTTGTTAGAAATATAGATGTCGATTATGTTGTGCACCTAAAAGTAAGATAATACTGCAGGTTAATACTACATTTTAATTACAAAAGTAAGTCTCTGAAAAAACATTTGAGTTGATGAAGCGACCTGAAGAAAACACATGAAAATCAGAAGCTTTATCATTAGCATCAGAGTGAAAGTGTGGTTTGAAGAGGAATTTCCATGAAACAAGCACAGCCCAATAGGTTCCTTTCCTAAGAAGAATATGACAATACAACTCCTTGGGATAATATCATCACTTATGGGCCTTGGCTCTGTTAGCGTGACCATCTTCCCAATTTGTTTGCTGCTGATCTACAAGGAATCTCAAGTCTTCCACACTTCTTTGTATTCTCCAGAAACTTGCACATGAGAATTCAAAAGAATATAAAATTAAATAGAAAAAAAAAGAACTAGGACCAATAGCCCAGAATCAATACAGAGCCTCCCTTGTAGGATACGGGGATGCCAACTGGGGAGTTCCTACACCCCAAACCCCACGGCTTTGGAATATTGCAAAGATCGGCGATTTCTGACTTGCAAACTGCACTTGACTCCAAAAAAGACATTGTTTTCCATCCTTCCTCCATGCAAAAGGCCCAGGTTAATTTGTGGGGCCCTTTGTGGTGTGTATGCACATTTCCATCTGAGGAATTTTCCTCTTATTTCATCTTTTCTCTGAATCACATTCTAATAATAATTTTTTAAAAGACCATTGGATCCTGCTTGCCTTCAAAAGTTCAGTCAGATGTTCTCCTGAGAGGCTCGGGCTTCTAATGACTGTTCCTCTAGTCCTACGGATTTAAAAATACATTCATTTCTAAAGCTTTAACAGGACAGTTTCTTGTGATGACAACCCCCGCAAAGGCAGCAAAACCTAAAGTTATTTTCATCTTATTTAATCTTGGTAGAGCTTCCTTCTACATGACTGGGAAATTACCTTCTTCCCTTTCTTTTGGACCAAATGAGAACAAAGAATAGATGTTACCCATCTGAGCGGTGGCCATTTTACGTGTCATTTCCATCCCGAGGAGTCCTCACGAATTCTCCTCACTGCATTGACAGCTGATCAATTCCTGAGTCAGAGAAGCAGCTCCAAACCAGTTCTTTTACTTTCAGTCACCTCCCTCAATCTCCATTATGATCATTTAGACTTATTTTCCCCCTTCTCCCGGGAAGAAATGAGTTTTTTGGCACACAAAAATAATGGCATATTCTATCCTAATAAAAGGAGTTTGCACTTTGGAGGCCCGGGCATGATCACAGTGGGGACTCAATGAAATAATTCCTACCCGTGCAAATAGCCAGGGCTTCTGCTATGGTCTCCTAATGCTGTGAGCTCAGCCTTTGCAAAGACTGGAGTTTTCAGGGTGCTGACAGAGGCTGAGCAGTGGAAACCGGAAAAGCTCTAACTAACAGCGGTGGGGCTTTCTGCACTGTGAGTACGTTCAGATTAAAAATGTAGTTTTTATCTCAGTGTGAGGCCCACGTTAATAACTAGTCCTATTCAAGAAAAAGCTTCAAGAATTCTATAATTGAAAGTTGCCCAATTGTGCATGGACTAACCCAACGTTCGAGTAGCACAATTCATCTTAGTCAGTGCATCCCTTAAACAACAAAGTTTTAGCGAAGAAGCCGAGCGCCTTTCCCTTCTGTGTTATCAGCTTTGATGCCCCGCCTGTGTTACTGCTTCTGCAAATGATGCTACATGGGAACGGCGCTGTGGCAGATTCTGATTACAAAGTCAGGCAGGCAGAAAAATTCATTTGTGGCTAAAAGAACAGCAAATGTTACAACACTCTGTCTTCAGGAAAACAATAATCATCGTACCTACAGCTAACTTAGCCATTGTCATGACACGCATTTTCGACAAGTTAATTTTTTAGGCTTCTTTTGAATTATCTTTTTCTTTTTTTTTTTTCAACCACAGCAATGCTTTTCCAGCTATCTTCATTTATGTTCTATTTCCTGATTATGGAGATCTTGCCTGTGAAAGTAATTATATTGGAATGGCACGTTCATTTAAAAAAATGAGAAACACAACATCCATAATTTCATATTGTATGCAAATGATATGAAACCCATCCCCAGCCGTGATGCATGGGTATGAGCATTACAAAAACTTCTTTTGACTTTTGACAGATACCTGAGAGGAAAAAAACAATAAACAAGGACCTCCCTTATTGTTTCTCATGGTGGGCTTCAGCTTTGTATCTGCTTCTCTTTGATTCCCTTGGCAAAGAGTAAACCTGGTCTCTAGGCTCCTCTTGGCACAACTTGCAGGTCTCCATCAAGGAGAAGTTAAGAAGTGTCTGCATTCAGGGCATCACTGGCTGCCTCTTCTTCAATTATTCGAGATTATTCTGAAGCTGTTACCCATCTGATAGACGTAGATGTATTATACATGCATGTCCAAGCTTTGCAATTTAATATATTTTTAAGTTCAATGGGACCGGCCAACTCAAACCTACAGGCTAGTGTCCAACCCTGTCACATGCATTTCTTGAGCAAAAAGTTCCTTGTTAGCTATTAAAGTGCAGGGTGCAGCCTGGAATCTTGGCGTGGTTACCCTCCTGCCCATCTGTCATCATTAGTTTGCCCATTTACATTGTGATCTGCCAGGACAAACTACGGACAGGAGCCAACGAAGGTCGGATGAGGGACTTAGCCTTCAAGACATTCGTCCAAACTTAACTTCCCCTGTAACATGTTTTTAACGAAAAGAAAATCACTGAGGACCATTACTTGAGCTGTGTTTTTTTTTTTTTCTTTTAAGTATCCTTATAATGGTTGTCTTCCAAGAGTAAAATTGGCTTGAATATTTAGTTGGGTGAGATTCATATCACACGATCAGATTTATAACTTCTGTTGCCAAGTCCCAGATTATAGTATGCAATAATTTTTTGTTTGCTGTTATTCACTAGGAATGATGTCCAAGGGCAGCTTAGGTAGTACTTAGGGACATTCAGTTTAATAAGAGAATGAGTAGATGCTGAAACAACTGTGTTAGTGCAGGGAGTCTGCATAAAGGCAGTGAAAGACCGTAGAAAAGTGAGAGGTGGTGGCAAGGGTCAGAAACCTAGAGTCCAGGAATAAAACCAAAGTAGGAGCAAAAGGTGAGAATTCAGGCCCCAAAGATAACAAGCTAGGGCTCATCTAGGTGAATTTTTCCTAAATCTGTTTCCATTTTGGTGCTGTGCATGCACAGTTATTTAAATTGACATTACTATTACCTGATACCAAACTGTATTACAAGGCCACTGTAATCAAAACAGCCTGGTACTGGCACAAAAATAGGCACATGCACCAGTGGAATAGAACAGAGAGCCCAGAAGTAAACCCATTTCTCTACGGTCAACTAACATTTGACAAAGGAGGCAGCAACATAAAATGGAGTAAAAGTAGCCTCTTCAACAAGTGGTGTTGGGAGAACTGGACAGCTACATGCAGAAAAATGAAACTTGAACACCAACTTACACCATACACTAAAATAAATTCAAGGTGGATAAAAGAGTTAAATATAAGACGTGACACCATTAAAGTCCTAGAGGAGAACATAGGC
>PVKU01004709.1:0-44826 GCA_004027475.1 Anoura caudifer
GTTCTGCCACTTCCCACAAGCAAATTGGGCCCATCTGGTTCCCGGGTGGATGGGCTTGTGTACATTCTAGGATTCTGTGGGTCTCTCCAGCAAACTCTCTTGTGAGGCTGGGAGTCTCTCCTGGCACCTCAACACCCACAGGTGTTTTCAATCAGTGTTTCAAGGCATTATTTCACTGGGCTGGAGCCTGGGGCTGTGTGGTCTGTCTCACTCCCCAGTTTTGCCTGGTTTATCTGCACGCAAATGTGGGACCACCTGGTCAGCTCCCTTGTGTGCCTCGCTGGGTCTGTCTGCTGCCACCCCTCGACCAGGGTCTGCCAGTCACCGTCTGCATGCCTAGGGTCGGTCCGCTGCTGCCTTGAGAACTGGCTGCACAAGCCACTGCCTTTTTTTGGTATGACTCCTCTCTCCCAGCTGCCCGACTGCTGCCCCTTCTACCAATCTGGATGAATGTGTGTATTTTAACTCCTTGTCAGACTTCCGTATAGTTCAATTTTCTGTCAGTTCTGGGTGTTTTCTGTTTTTAAATTGTTGTTGTCCTTATTTTGGTTGTGCAAGGAGGCACAATGTGTCTACCTATGCCTCCATCTTGGCATGGAGTCCAAAGAACTTTTGATTTAACTTAAAATTAAGGGTCAGGGGATTTTTTGTTTGTTTGTTTGTTTTATTTTGTTCTCCTGCACTCATAAAGATTTCCGTGGGGTAGTGAAAGAGGTGGTAATGAAGGCAGTAATGTAGGTGCTTGATATTTTCACTGTATGTTTTTCTCAGGTGAGAAGGGGTGGGTAAGCTAAAGAATTGTAAGCTAATTTCCCCACATGTGACATAATGTCCTTATATCCAGGAATGAAGAGACTGGGTTAGAAATTTGCTATTTTTTTTCAAGAACTGTCATTTAGTGACCCATATATTAAATTGTGATATATTTCCTTGTCCCACTTTTGAGTGTGTGGCTGATTCTTCCTGAAGTGTTGCATCCCTCATCTTTTTATTTCATTACAAATGCACCCATTCTCTGGCTCAGGTCCTCCTCCAGTAAGCCTCACAACAACTACCCCTGAGCCCCTGGACTGCAAAAGCTATATTACTTTCTTGTGATATTTCTTGTATTTGATTGTTATTTTTTTGTATAACTTCCTTTTGCTTTTATGTTTATCTCATACCCTAACCTTTCAAATAGATTGTGAGCTCCTTGGGGGTCTGGGCCATCTTTCATGTCTCTATGTATCCTTCAGCTGCATGCCTGGAGAGGAGAGGCTCTGTGGTTGGGTGAATGGCTTGAGTACAAGACCTCAGGATCCTTATCTGAGTGTGACCAAACCATGTTGGGAACCCCACTGCCAATCAGTCACCAAGGCATATTGAGAATAGCATCTTCTTTCTTTTATTTAAAATCATAGATAACATTAGAAATAATATGTTCCCACTTTTAAGAAAATGCCTAGAGTGACATGAACAACCATTTTTTTAATATAGGCTCTTTTGTTTTTTTTGCTTTTCTTATTAAAACATTTCTATAGTATAAAAGATCTAATACATGTGTTTTTCTTGAAAGAAAAACCTCATTTGAGAGGTAGTCTTACAGGATATTGTTTAAACTTCCGTTGAGCAAAAAGAAGCACCAAGCACAAAACATTTAAGAACATAAAAACAAAACTAACTACAACATGACATTAAAATAGCCAAACATTGAACATCTATCATGTATATTTACAGTCTGAAACAGAATGCTTTTAATTAAAAAATTCAATCATTCAGAAAGAACAGTCAATAAAAATGGTATTATGAAATTAATGAAGGGGATTTGGGTGTGGGTGGGTGGGCAGACAGCTTACGTTCTAAAATTTTCTGAGTGACTTTAAAATAAGAGTAACAAACCAGACATTGTTTTAAAAAAAGATTATATATACTCTTAATCTAGCAGGCCTATTTTTGTCATGCTTGGTTTGTTTGGCTGTGTGGAAAGTTTCTTAATCAATACATACAAAATACATAGAAATACTGCCCTCTACAGTTTCCCTGTAGGACAGTCGCTTGTCTCCAAGTGTGTAAATGGCTGGTTAGTTTTAAATGAGCCCTGACTTACATGGAAGACTTCGGGTGTGTTTGTTCTGATGTCTGTCGTAGCAGTAAGCAGTCTGGGCCATCCCCTGCCTTATGCATGATGACCACCTATAAAGTCCAATAACCTGGAAGAGTCACACCATCCTTTTTCCTGTGATTATATGTATGATAGGAACAGTACTTAAAAGATTTTCATTCTGTGGTCCATTTAGCAATGCCTACCTCCTTTTCTCATATACATGCCATACTGGACTTACTGGTCTGATATGTCAGGCCGAGGCTGTGAGAGATACAAAGTCTGAAAAAGGGCTTAAGGTTGAAAGCAGTGATGCTCCTTTATAGTCATTCAGTATTCCCTGATCATTAAAACTAAAAAGTTGATATTGTATATGATTCAAACTAGCTTCCAGGACAAATATTAGGGTGTTTAAATGAGATGTGGGTATCTTTTTCATTGTAGATGCACTGGAGAGACTGTAAGAAACTAATAGTCACAGGATGTAATATATGGAAATTTTGCGAAAAGACTTACATAAGAATGAAAAATGTAGAGAAAGAAATGTCCCCCAAATAGGATGCAGGAAGGGAGCATTTTCTGGTGCATGAGAGCAGAGTCAGAGTGAGACTAAGGCTCAGGGCTGTTATAAACCATGCGAGCTTTGGTAGGTCACCGAGACTCTCTGTGTCTCAGTTATGAAATTAAATGTTGACTATATAACTAGTGTAAAGGTATTTGCAGTTATTATATTGCTATTTTCAAGGTTAAGTATTTGTATAAATATTTTTATGAGTATACGTAGGTTGTGTGGAGACTGAGGGTCCAACTGTTACCTTCGCTAGGATGTCAGCTATAAGTTGCAGAATGCAACTAATATTAGTTTGGATATTATAACAATTTAGGGGCTGTTTTCTAGAGCTCAAGGAAGTATTGCCACTAAGTCTCAGGATAAACAAACACTCTTTTTTTAAATATTTTTTAATTTATTTATCTTTTAGAGGGGAAGGGTAGGAGAGAGGGAGAGGGAGAGATATATCAATGTATGGTTGCCTCTCCTGTGCCGCCTGCTGGGAACTGGCCTGCAACCCAGGCATGTGCCCTGACTGGGAATCGAACCGTGATTCTTTTGTTTGCAGGCCCATGCTCAATCCACTGAGCTACACCAGACAGGGCTAAACAAACACTCTTAACTTGAGAGTGTCCTAGGCAGTGTTTGTCTCCACTCTACATCAGCATCATTCAGCATCTTCCCACCTTTCTGTGAGGCTGACTGTCTCTTCTTCAACGTGGCAGAGAGCTGTGGCCACCCACAACTCTCAAGGCACCACACATCTTTAGACACACAGAGTTACTGAATGTCCTTTTCTTAGCTCCTATCCCAAATTCCCATGAACGGGTCTCCAGCCCAACATGGATGAGATACTCAGTTGTGGATGAGCAGCTGTAGCCACTAGGAGAGAAAGGTGCAGCAGAAATACAGAGCTATCGTGTTGTATTTGTGTCATTTTCTAAATGTAAAATTTAGGGATCCCTTTAATCTTTGTTCTATATGCAGTCTCCAGTTTACCAAGGTTTATATTTAAATGGTTGTCTATGAGTTGACATTTGGAAATCAGAAAATATTTCCTGTGCCAACTCTGTTACACAACATTCTTGTGGTCTTAGGAAATCTCACTCCATCCTCTCCTAAAAGACAACTTTTACAGTTGTCTGTAAAAAACTGACTTACTAACCGTGTGTCTGAAAAATTATTACTAATTTCTGTTGAAGTCATGGGAATCACACCAAAGACCTTTCAGGACTATCCTCTTTTAACATAATTTTGTCAGATTGTCAAAGTATACATTCCATTTTATTATTGTTTGAAAACTGCAGCCCCTGCAAACATAGTTTTAACCATGGTGTGCAGTGTTTTAAGGAAAAGGGAGTTCAGAACTTTCCCTTTGTGGTTCGAGCAGCAGCAGCGGGCACCCCCGCTCTCTCAGCCACGCAGCGCACGCGTGCAGACCGGAGCCCACCCACACTCCCCCTGGCGGCTGTGCCTGGCACTGTTCTGAACTCTAGGGAGACAGTATGAAACAGGCCGAAGTGTCAACTCTTCTGGAACTTGCTTTGGGGTAGGAGAAAACAAACTAACAAAAGTAAACAAATGTATAAATAATGATGTGTCACTTAATGTATAAGTATCAGGTGATAATACGTGCTTTTTTTAAGTAAAATAAGTCAGGGGATTGTGATATGCAGTAACTGTGCTCTTTAACTGGACAATGAGATCAGAGATTCCAAAATTTTAATTCAGCAGCTGAGGACAAGGGCTGCCAGCAAGGAGTGTTAGGAATCCAGGAGACTGAGAGGGTCAAGACAGCCTTGTTGCCTGGCCTTACCAGAGATATTCAGTCCCAAGTGGCTCTTGCTTGCACTGTTTCAAGATCCCAGGGGGTGAACTTGTCTTCTTTTCTTTCTGTTTCCACCGCTGTTACTTCAACTCAGAGGTTGCCCCTTCCTCATTCCAGGTCAAGGTGGAAGTCTCAGAGAACTTGCCTCCCCTCCTTTCTTGGAAACACTAACAATTTTGTTGTGGTTTTCAAAGAATGTTTTCTTTGCCTTTTATAGTCATTTTTAAAGTATTACACCCACTGTAAAATAATTCAAATGCTACAAAATAATATACGTAGAAATAAATGTTTTACTGAGTTACTGACTTCAAATCATCAATCTCCTTGCCTCAATTTATATACATGAATGTGACCATGTGAATGATATGCTTACTTGTGTATTTATAAATAAGTGTAATTCATACACAGACATTCACTTGTAAATTTATTGTATGTATCATTCTTGTTCTGTGTCTTATCTTTTCACTCAATAATTTGTTTTAGATATTTTTATACCCATACACATAGATTTACTTCATTCTTTTTAATTGCTGCATAGTATTTCATTGTACAGATACAAAATAATTAAATTCCTCATCCCAGTCTTAATAGATATATAGGTTGTTTATGGTATTTACAAACCCCATAAGCTCTTATAAATATATCTTGGCATACTAGCTGGCTCAAATGTTTGTGTGTGTGTGTGTGTGTGTGCTGAATTTATATAATAGATTGACCATAAAAAATTCCAGGGTCTATTGGTCAAAACTTGTCAAATATTGGGAACTTTATAAGTTTAACCTAACAGATGTTGTCAAATTTTTCCCCAAGACTTCAGTCCAACTTTGTTTTTGTTTTTAATTTCTAACAGCTGTTGAAACAGAATGGAAATATCTTAGATGTTAAGCCCTTCTGGATAAAATGAGAAAACTATATAAATTATCAGTACAAAATCATGATTTCCTGTTAATTAGACCCACATTTTCATTTAGGAATTTTCCCAGGAGACTGCCTTCCCATTTCCTCTAGTGCCAAGACCAGACTCCTTTGCTATTGCAGATGTTAGACAGGGGTGAGGAGAAATACAGACCTGTTCTCTGGGCTGTCACTAGGGTAACAATGGGTAAATCATTAACATTTCTAGCTTGATTCAATTGATGAATACAGAAAATGTCTACCTTAAAAATAAATGAGATAATTCTACAACACTGCCTGTCACACTATTTGATCCTAAATTCTTGTTTAATAAATCAGATCTCCCTTCTTCCCTCCCTCCCTCCTTCACTTCTGCATTTTAAATCTCCAGACTACAGAGATATGGCAGGAATGGAGTGTCACTATGAGTGCCATAGCCATATACTCATCTGCACACATCCAGAACCCATTTCTGTCCCAGAGATAGGCACTAAGCTACTTCTGTCGTTTGATCGGTACCCACTTCACCCTTACAGGTCTATGGCATGGGCAGTACCCCTCATACCTGACACCACAGGGTCTGCATAAGTCTTCATTGAGGCCCAATTAGTGTGTGCAGTTAGTGGGGAGCTCAGTGGTTAAGCACAACTTCCGCAATATTACTGTCCACCACTTGCAAAACATACTTACCCACCAAGAAGCATCTTCTCTCAGATTGTGTTACCACAGAGCAAGTCACAACTCCATGAGGCAAGTACTCCTGCTTCAGGGTCATTTGCGTATGCTGAACTGCCTTCCTGGTTATTCTCATCGCTAACTAAAGATACTCAAACATTGCTCCAGATTCTGAGCTGGCTCTCATTCAATGCTGATCAGTTGACATTAAATAGGAAGGCCCATCATTTTTTCACAGATGAGAGAAGAGGGACACTGTGCTTATATGTTTTAGACTTGTGAAAGAGGTGCCACAGGAGTTGGAAAGAGACAGGTCTGAGTGTAAAACCTGACACTGCACTTAGTGTTGACATTCTATGAGCAAACTGCTTCACTTTTCTGACATCAGTTTCATTTTCTGTCAGATAGTGTTAGTAACTCTCATTAAAATGGCTGGTTGTGTTCTTGCATGTTACTTGAGAAAATATATGTAATATTCCTGACAGCTTGTGTGACATAAGGAAGCACTAAATAAATGTTAGCTTAGCCTTATGATAGTCTCTGTTGCTCTGCCCCTAGAGCTGCTTGCTGCTAAACACTACCAGAATTTGGATGTGTGTTGCCAGGGATAAGACAATGTAAATTTAGGTAGCAATGATTAAAATATTCTTTTCAGGAACAGCAACTGAACTTCTTGCAGTTACCTGGTTGATGCTTAATTTGGGAAAAGGTTTTAAATGAGTATAAGAAGATGAGAGACTGAACAGATAATGAAGGTGTCTTCTGACACCTCCTTGTCAGTGATGCAGAAAAGAAAGAATGCATCTTCTAGAAGCTATTGTTATACTGATTATGAAGCCCCTTAACGAGTGAACAACACAGATTTGAGTTGTATAGAGATGTTACAATTGTAGAGCATGTTCTGATAATTAAAAACTTTTTTTTTCTATTTTCCTTTCATTCTGGCTTATTGGCATAGTAGAGTTGGTATTATTAGAAATGTCACTGCTTTTCATAGAACTTAAGCCTAGGAAGGGGAAGGGACTTAAATATATACTTAAAGTTCTCAGGTAGTAAGACAGTTATTTTGTGGGGCATTCCTTTCAAAGCCTCATGCACACACCAAACTATAATAAGACCTGCCTTTCCTTCAAGAGCTAAGAAACCTATCTCCTTACATCAGGGTATCATCCTATTCTTTGAATGGGGACACGTTTCAGAATAGTGTATAGAAGCCAACATGTCAAGAGAGCAATTTGTGGGCCCCACACATATGTTTGTATGAACTAGCTGGTGGCTTCCTCAACTACCTGTCTGTTAGACTGGTTTTGAAAAGAGGAACGTTCCCTTCTCTGGCCTATTTTTAAATAAGCAACCATTCTTCTGAACAAGCAATGGTTTCCTAGAAATGTGCTCATTAATGTCTTATTAATATATAATGTCTTGATTAAGCAATATTTTTCACTTAATTTTAACTTTCAAATTGTAACTTCCACTGATATTACCCAATAGATTTTTCTCATGTATTTTTCTATTAGAATAACTTCAGTAATATTTAGGTGCTCGTCATATTCCTTAGAAGGCTCAAATTGAAACAGTCTTCTGAGGAGAGTTAGGTGTATGTTAGACAATGCAATTTAAAGGTCTTCCTTCAAATTCTATGAATTCATGCAGAATTTAATACTTCATAGTTGCGTAGACATTGAATTTTAAGTTCTTGTGAGCAAGTAATGTCTAGATTTGACTCGAGGATTTGTAAAGAAGGGAAGGGCAACTGAGAAGAGTCTTTTTTAATTTTATTTTTTCTTTTATTGTTTATTACAGTTGCCCCAACTTTTCCCCCTTTGCCCTCCTCTGTCCAGCCCACCTCCTACTCCCATGGTCAATCCTCACACTGTTGTCAATGTCCTTGGGTCATTCACACATGTTCTTTGACTAATTCCTTCCCCTTGTTTCCACCATCCCCCCTCCTCCCTTTCCTCCAGCAGCTGTCAGTCTGTTCCCTGTTTCTATGTCTCTGGTTCTGTTTTGCTCATTAGTTTATTTTGTTCATTAGATTCCTCTTTTAAGAGAGATCACATGGTATTTGTCTTTTACCTAATGGCTTGTTTCACTTAGCGTAATAGTCTCCAGTTTCATCCATACTGTCGCAAAGGGTAAGAATTCCTTCTTTCTGCTGTATAGTATTCCATTGTGTAAATGTACCACAGTTTTTTAATCCACTCATTACTGATGGGCACTTAGGCTGTCTCCAGCACTTGGCTATTGTATATAGCCACTATGAACATAGGGAAGCATGAATTCTTTTGAATTGGTGTTTCAGGGTTCCTAGGGTATGTCCCCAGACATCTGCCAAATACTGAAAGCTGCCAGAAATAGTGCAGAGGGCACTGAACTTAGATAGGAAAACTGAATTTAGTCATGGCTAAAACACTTGTGGATCATGTGATACTGAGCAAACCACTTCATTTTTTGGTTCTTCCATAAAATTGGGATTATTATTCCTGTTCTGTTTACTTCTCATGGTTGGTGCAAGAATCAGATTAGATAATAAATATTAAGTGCTATTCAGATGTAAGGCCTAGGTATGAATTACCTGTATTTTAAGTCTTGTAATCTTTTTGAGATAAAGTTTGTCTCTTCAATTCATGAACACCATATTAAGTTCTGAACAAATGAAGGGAGGTAGTCTTCCCACTGCAATTTTCTATGAGGTTATTTCATATTTTTCTTAGAACCATATAATGTAACTTTTTTTTCCCCATTTACCATCTCAACATACTTATGGGGACAATTCATCTTTCATGTAAACTAACTTACCTACATGGCAAGTGGCTTTAAACTTAGAGGGTAAGAGCTGATGGTGAAGCAGTTTACTCCTTACCTCAATGCTTTCTGTTTCTAAGTTTATTTGATGTCAGCCATCAGAATCCAGATGCATCAGAGCTTGAATGGTGTTGAGTGTTACAACACGTGAAATAATAATACCAACACTTTGGTTTCACAGTGCTGAATTCTTAACAGTTGAATAGCATGTTCTCTCCCTTACTTTTTTTGCTAAGTAAGCATGTATCACCACTGCTTCAGCTACCGACCTATGGGGAAAACACTTAGTGCTCTGAGAGGCTTCCATCATTTTACATCAGTTATAATTGGGAGCACTGAGTTATTGTTCATGGTCCCTTCTAGGAAAAGATGAAACACTAGGAAATGCAGCAAATTATTTCTTAATAGTCAATAAATGAAGTGATTAAACTAAAAGTCCCATACACATGTAAATATTTATTCTATATACTCTATCCAAGAAGGTATGCTTTTAAGATTTGGACATTATGATCCACATCTAAATTACCTTCTAAAATTAGAGCTTTAAGATTTTATACCTGCTTTAAAAATGCTAAAATTTTAATTTCAAAGTTTTTATTATAATATAATTTTAGCATATTAGTAACTAACATTCACTTATATTTATTAGAAAATAAAACTTGGCCTAGTTCCTCGTTTCAAGAAATTATGAGTCATAATTTCTCAATAAAAATTAAAAAGTGGGATCTTAAACAAATATTTCCAGGTACTGAATGAGCTCTTTTCTCAGTATCTTTTCTCTTTCCAATGACTTGAAACTTCTCAAAAACTTTAATAACTTTCAGTCAAAAAAGTTGTAGTACTTTTTAGAGAGGAAATTCTCAGCAATCACACTGTGGTCAGTGCCAACCCCTTTGCCACCTTTGTTACTTGTTCACTTGCTATCACAAGACATTTGCTTCCTCGCAGTTGGCTGCATTGTGTTGGCCTCCAGGACTCAAGAGGGTTTACTGAACAGCAGTTTAATGCCGAAGTCCCTGTTGGCCCTGGGGTTTGAATTAAGAGTGGGATAGGAGGAACCTTTCAGTAACTGAATTAGCTCTAATTCTATAGCAATGATGCAGGAACAAATTCTGTTCAGGGTATTACTGGGGCTCTGAGTAATTTTAACTTTGCTCCTAAGTTATTTTTATATGTTTTCTTTTTTGTTGGTCCTCTGACCAAAGTAGCACAGTGTCTGAAGGTTCCTGGAATCCAGCTGTTCTTCAGAGGCTAGATGACCTTTCTGAGCCTAAAATGAATAAAGTTTAACACACTTGAGTCAGGCTTCCTCTTTCTTTCCCCAGGTCAACTTTCATCCCTGTTGGAACCTTGGGGGATAAACTAGACACTCACTAGAGGGCAGCAAGGGGTCAATGAAACCAATTCTTTAGGAAATTGCTAAACTGTATTATGGACTTTGAAAAAAAGCCTAAGAGTTTTAAAAAGTTCGTTCACTGCTACTTCCATATAAAATGCAATGCTATCAATAATCTGTTCATGTGAGTTTGCTTATTTCACAAAAAAAGTAAATAAAAGAGAACTATAACCTGATAATTATAATGAAGAAAGTCTGCCAACTACGAAGTGTACATCAGCTTCACTTCGTGGAGATAGCCGTGTACCTATGAGAGTGTGGGTCCCAAAAAGGGCCTATTCTCTGTGCTCATGCTAGGAATCAAATCTCAGTTCAGGGGGTGTTGAGGGTGGATGCCTAAAAGTCCAGTAGTGGGAAATGAAGGAAAATGACTGCGCTGGGGTGACAGGGAGACTAGGGATGCTATATGAGGAGGGGAATACCTGTAGGTAAAAAATACCATCAGGTAAAGAGCCCAAGTGTCCCAGCTTCATCTAGGTGGTGTTTTGCAGGAAGGAATATCACTCTATCTTCCAATATGGTCCGCTAAGGAAATTTGGTAAGGTGTATTAGAACCTCGCTTTGCAGTTTTTTGCTGTGAGAGGGCAGCCCAGCACCTCAGAACACGCAGCACAGTAAAGGAAGGGAAGTGAGCAGGTTGACAAAGGAAATGGCTGTGAGATATCAGGAGAAGAAACAACTTTGTGCAAGGTATCAAGGACAAGAGTGGGCAGGAGGGTGGAAAGGAAGAATGATTTGAGTCATTATGCACCGTAGTGTAAGCATAAAATGCACAGAGACCACAATCTGCAGGAAAGAAGAACACTAAGGGCTGTATAGGAAAATGATGCACGATCCACCCCCGGGACCCTTTCATGGAAAGGAGATTAGGATACAGATGTTGCTATAATTTTGCTAGTAAGACTTGAATATAAAAATATTTTTATTCTTTTTATTATTACCATACTCCTAATGTATCCCACAAAATGGCATGAATAGGACAACTTTATTAACAGAAGAAAATTCACTTTAATATCCAAATTTTACTGTCAGATATTCAATGAAGATAAATATAATATACCATTGTAGAATTTTGCTTTAAACCTGAATATTACTGAAAAAAATATTAATCTCCATCTCAATTTTTCTTTATGTATCATCTGGGGACCATTTGCATTAGAATCAAATGGTGTGAATTGACAGTTATACACCAATAATTTTAGAAGGAAGAATTTAAATAAGGATTGTAGGAGAAAGATGAAACCAGATGTTAGGGAAACATAAAGAAGAGGAAAATTACTTCCTGTCAGAATAATCAGGGAAGATGTAATGAGGAAAATGATATTTGAAGAGGTTTTCAAAATATAGGTAGGATTTTTACAAGCAAAGTAGTGGAAATAACATTCTAGCAAAAAAGAACACTATAATTATTGATACTTGCTTGGTGAGAGAAGACAAATTACTGTAATATTAGCATATAGGTTCAACCCAGCTTGTAAAAGGCTTAATGCAGAGTATTAAGAAGTTCAAAACTTATTTTGTGGTCACTTTGGCAGGTATCTGCACAAAGCTGTATGATGAAAATTGCATTTGAGGACAATTTCTCTGTGTGCAGGGCTGAGGCAAAGACTGAAGGCTAAGACATGTTAAGAAGTAGATGATACATACTTATTTATTGCCATTTTCTTGTTCATAGTTTGGATCTTTTTTTTCTTAAGTAAGTCCCTTCAATGTTTCATAAAATAATGGTTTAGTGAGGATGAACTCCTTTAGCTTTTCCTTGTCTGGGAAGCTCTTTATCTGCCCTTTGATTCTAAATGATAGCTTTGCTGGGTAGAGCAATCTCGGCTCTAGGTCCCTGCTTTTCATGACTTTGAATATTTCTTACCAATCCCTTCTAGCATGCAAAGTTTCTTTTGAGAAATCAGCTGACAGTCTTATGGAAATTCCAGTGTGCATAACTAACTTTATCTCTGGCTGCTTCTATGATTCTTTCTTTGTCTTTAACTTTTGGCATTGTAATTATGATGTGTCTTGGAATGAGCCTCTTTGCATCCATCTTGTTTGGGACTTCTGTGCTTCCTGGATTTGTATACCTATTTCCTTCACCAAATTAGGGAAGTTTTCTTTCATTATTTTTCAAATAGTTTTCTTTCCCTTTTCCTTCTGGCACCCCTATGATGAGAATGTTGGAATACCTGAAAGTGTCCCAGAGGCTGCTTACACTATCCTTGTTTTTTTTGGATTCTTCTTTCTTCTTGTTGTTCTGATTGCTTGTTTTTTGCTTCCTTATCTTCCCAATCATTGTTTTGATTCTCAGCTTTATCCACTCTACTGCTGTTTTCCTATAAATTGTTCTTTATTTCAATTAGTGTATCTTTCTTTTCTGACTGGATCTTTCTTATGCCGTTGAGGTCCACACTAAGGTCCTTGAACATCCTTATAACCAGTGTTTGAACTCTGCGCCTGATAGATTTCTTATCTCCCTTTGGATTAGTTCTTCTTCTGGAGTTTTGATTTGTTTTTTCATTTGGGCCATGTTTTTGTCTTCTCATTTTGGCAGCCTCCCTGTGTTTGTTTCTATGTATTAGGTAGAGCTACTATGACTACCTATCTTGGTAGCACGGCCTAATGTAGTAGGTATCCTGTAGGGTCCAGTGGCACAGCCTCCCATATCACCCAAGCTGAGTACTTGAATTGTGCACCTTTTGTATCAGCTGAGTACACCTCCTCTTGTAGTGCAAGAGGAGTACTCTTGTATTGAGTACTCCTCTTGTAGTGCAGATTGATTACTGTTGGCAGGTAAATGAGAAGGATTTACCCCAGCCAGTCAGCTACAAGTCCTGACTGACTGACCATTGACCACCAACCTCTGCCCCCCATGGAGAATCACCTGTGCGGGGGCAGGGTGTTGGTGCTCTGAAATGGTCTGTAGCTGTTCACTAGGTGAGCAGGCCCTGGGGTTTCCCAGTTTGTGCAGGCCAGGGTCAGCCCCCATCTGTATTGTGCCCAGGGCCACCCTTCCTGAACTATAAAGCAACCTGAGGTAATTGCTACTTGTGCTGGGCTTAGAGATTCCCAGGTGAAGCCAAGCTGTGAATCTAGGCTGGCTGCTGCTAGTTGCTAGCCTGGGGCTACTTCAATTGAAATTAAAAACAAACTAAGCAAACAAAAACAGACTGAATGATGGATGTGGGGAACATTCTGATGGTTGCCACATGAAAGGGGTTTGGGGGAGTGGGTAAGGGGATTAAGAAACACAAATAGGTAGTTACAGAATAGCCAGGGGGATGTAAAGTACAATATAGAACATAGAGTAGCTAAAGAACTTATATTCATTACCCATGGACATGAACAATGGTATGGGAATGGCCTCTTAGGGAGTGGGGGGTGCTGGGTTGAGGGGAGCAAATGGGGAAAATTGGGACAACTGTAAAGCATAATCAATAAAATATAATTTTAAAAAGAGAACTAGGTGAAATTGTCCAGGTCTGAGGAAATGAGTCTGTGGGCAATCAGGTCAGAAATGACAGTGAGATTGGAAAGAAGTGATAAACTAGACAAATATTGAAGAGAGAAGTTGATTGTTACCTTGAAACTTTTAAAGTATGCTTTATCAATTCTTGGAATGAGGAAGGGGTTTTGTCTTCAGAAACTCTGTGTTGCAAACTATGGATCAGTTGGAATGTAGCTACAGAAATCCAACTCCATTTTCAAGGTTCAGAAGTTGACTCAGAGATGGAGACAATGAAGAGGTAAAGGCAAGAGGAAAATGTGTCTTGTTAACTGAGAGCTCCAAAGTGTTACAGGTAGTTAAAAATTTTGGTCTTCATTTAGCAAAATAAATATAAAACTTTCTGCCTCTATTTTTTTTTGAAAATATGGTATTTGCTGAATTATATGTTCACATACTTAATCCAATTTATACATTAAATGTCACAAGGTTATTTCAATGAGGAGATATCAGATTTTTATCCCAAGTAATAATAAACAAAACTTAAAACTTGGCATGAATGAAGTCAATTCAAATTTAAGTGTTCAGGGGTTGCATTATTTTACTATTCAGTAATACTCCTAAAATAGCATTCAACAGTCACTATGAGCTAATTAACCTGAGATCTCTGTGGTATTATACATATGTCAAAGCTTTGAAACTATTTTATTACAGACCAAATTATGAATTTTGCTTTTATACTTCTTGTTACTAAATGTTTTAATCATATGGAAACACTATTCATTTATATTGCAAAGGAATCTTACCTGCAGGTCTAAGAAACTTAGACTTTTCTATTTGAGTTTTCCTTTGATTGTTGCATTGAGCTTTCCATATGGCAACAGAAATGACATTTTCTTTCTGCTATTTGTATAATCTGCTTCTAAACAGGAAAAGTGGGGGATTGGACCAAAACACCTGTGACACTTACCTTTGGAGCAAGATTTAAAGCCAATTAAATCATTGCCATATGATGTTTTTTGGACTATAATTGCTATGGTAATGAGATGCAGGAAGAGTAGAAGGCCCCCAGCCAAGGAGCAAGCTTGGAAGAGTTCGAGGCCCATCGCATTAGTGATTCTTACAAATTGTACTCAGAAGAGAGATCTGACTTGCTCAAGTACTTCACAAATTAAACATCCCAACTGTGTCTTATGTACATTTTCTGCCTTCCAGTTTTGACAGTTGCATATCTGTTTTGTTCTAACTGCTCTCTGAAAAGTATGTCTTAGTTCCCTGCCTCTACCTGTTCTCATTCATGGATCAGTACTACTACAGCTCATCAACCATTTAAAACAAAAGTATGGAAATCAACAGTAATGAGATCTCCATGGGTATTGCAATGTCACAGAAAAAAAACAAAGGCATGGTAATGAGGAAAACATTACTCTGATTACTTTTGGAGGATAGGTTCTCATTTTTTCATGGTAGGATTGGAGGGGAAATGACTTCCCCAAATACTGTTTCAGATGGCAACAGTTTACAGATAGCTGGAGTTCTTCTTCAACTGATTCTCTGTCATGCTTTTTCAAAGTTAAAGAAATATGCACCCAAGTCTTATTGGTGCAACCAAGATAGTTCTAGAGCTATTTCTCTAAGCCTTATGATAAATTTTCCTTACTGTATGTGCTGACACCTCAAAGTATCTGAGAATACTCTCCTCTTCTAGTCTCACTCTCACCATCACTTGCATCTCACCCTAAAAGAGCCCCTCTGGGAGCCTGCCAATCTTTATTGGCCTTCTGTTTATACAAGTGAGTTCTCTTTGGAGCTGTACTTTTCAATCAAAAGTGGGGGAAAGATAAAACTGAGAGAAAGGAATTAAAGGGAAACCAATAGAAATTCTATTGGGAAACCTGAGTTGGCTGACTGAAGACAATAATGTAGTCCTGATGCATGAGTCGAGTGAAAAACAAATAAGGTATAAGAAAGGGGTAGAGTTTCAAAGTTAGCACAACATAGGCCTGAAACACATATGTGCGTTTACACTGTGAGCAGTAATGAAGGTGAGGGTTTCAGTGGCAGAGAACAACCCAAGGAGCAGAGATGACGGCTTTTCCCTTTGGCATTGCAGAAGTTTAACCTTCTGAATGCTGGCTCTTCATTCCTTGGGAAAAGCATAACTTTCAGTGAACCAACAAATGGATTTACAGTTTTTGTAGAGAAAGGAAAGACTGAGTCCTTAGTAACGGCTGTAACGGCCGTATTATGATCAACAACACTATGTTGTTTCTTCCCCAAAGTTCCTGTTTATGTCTCACAGCCTTTCTATTGTTTTTTCAAAAACTGTGCCAATTGGCCAGTGGCCACGGTGAAATTGCATTGCTATTGAGTATAAATGATCCCATCAGTGGAAACATCTCTCAATATTCTGCTTAAGCTCAGGTTTTTGTTTGAAATGTCATATGGTTATCAGTGAATATAGGACACTAAGAAAGTGTCCCAATACTAAGATACAGTATAAAACAATTATCAGTATCACTAAGAAATTTGAATCTATTTTTATATAGAAATCACATCATGCAATTATAAATGTCCACTAAATTTTACTCTTTTTGAGCATTTGTCTCATGCTCAGAAAATCTTATGGTGCTTTTTCTGTGAGAATGACAAGGGAAGAGGAGAAGGTGGTCAAATGAAAGAGCTGAGAGAAAAAATAGGATGCCCTGCTGCCAGCCTTCCATTTCTCTCCAACTTTGTTAACACAAACGTACCAATATTATTATCAATAAAACTATGGTTTCTTTAAAAGTGACAATGCCAAGTATTTTGCATATTTTATCTAAATTACTCCTTCAAACAAATCTGTGAGATAGATTATCTCTATTTTACAAATCAGCAAAGTAAGGGGAAACAAAACGTTAAAATCCCCACAAGCCCCATGTCAAGTACCCCATGAAAATGAGCTGGGATTGGTTCTGGTGTGTCTGACTCCAAAGCTCAGGCTTTCACACCAGGCTGGGTGCCCAGCCTTCCCTTCTCACCGGAAGTTGCTCCAACAGCAGGCCCACCAAAGGAGATGAAAGCAATGTCCTATTACACTTACGCAAAGAATTCTTATGTGCCTAAAATAGATGTACTCTCTATATCATTGGTTAAATCGGCAGAATTGTGAAGGTCAGCAAGTTTGAAAATACTATTTTTTTTTAATTTTTGTTTTTAAAGAAAAGAAAACCAAGATGACATGATATAGCACTTGGAATAACTATGATTTTTTGAGGTACATGTTTAAAATTTAATGCTATAATAGCTTGTCTTCTTTTGAATAACTGATTTTGCTATTATCCAAAATAAAATATTTTTAAGGAATCACTTTTTATTCTTGCAAACATGATACCAGTATTTTGAACACAATACCCACTGGCAGGTGCTGGTATTTTACAGTTTCAGGAAGTCATTATTCCAGTGGACTGATATGATGCAGTTACTTAGTTCTGACAAAACATGTAGTATAGTACTCATTTGTGATATAAATCCCTGACATTTTGCTCTGGCGGCCAGAGCATTATTTTCTTATGTTAGGGAAATGCTGAATGTAGCAAACCTGAATTATATCCCATGTAATATTATTTGCAAGAATAATTAACTAAGGACAGAAGAGGCCTGAGGGTGAGGGCCGGTGTCTAACCAAACAGCAGAGGGAAAGAAAGGGGCCCAGAGCTTTCATGTAGCAGAGCAAGGAGTCCAGGATTACTGATTCATTTATACTTGGTTGGTTTGTCTGTTCATTTATTTATTTTAAAGAAGAGCATGTATTAAAACCTTCTCTTTTACCCTACTGAAATATTGCTACTGATGGGGTGATAGTCTGTACATTTTCAGAAGTTTGTGATATAGTTAGTAACAGTCCATCTAAGAGATCACAAACATGTGCTTTCTTACCAAGCATGATAAAGCTAGAGTTTCCACACTAAAAGTGTGTACAAAACACAAAAACAGCAATAAACAGGATTGATATTTACATTAACATTGTATGCAAAATCCACAAGTCAACATCCTATATAGTTTCCATATCAGAGTATACATCACACCTTATTTTTTTTTCAAATGTTCATTTTCTGTGTTTTCTAATAAATTTTAAGATCTGTGAGGAAGTCGATTTGCAATTTTTTGTAAAGTATAGAATTCAGCATCATATAGTATGCCATGCAGATTTCTAACAATATTGAGGGTTTCTTAAAAACTTTTTTCCCTATTTTACTGTCATGCACTTTAATGTCTTTTTTAAATGTTTTTTATTGATTATGCTATTAAAGTTTTCCTAATTTTCCCTCCTCTATCCCCCTCCCAACCTGCCCCCAACCCTCCAGCATTCCACCCCCCTTAGTTCATGTCCATGGGTTGTACATATAAGTTCTTTGAGTCCTCTGTTTCCTATACCATTTTTTATCCCTCCCCATCTACCTTATGCCTACTAACCATGCTTTTTCTTCCCTGTAGGTTTTCCCCCATTCCTCCCTTCCCCCTCCCCACTGAAATCCCTCTGTGTGATGTCCATTTCTCTGATTCTGTTCCTGTTCTGGTTGTTTGCTTAGTTTTTGTTTTCATTGTTTTTCTTTTATTTTAGGTTCAATTGTTGATAGTTGTGAGTTTGTTGTCATCTTACTGTTCATATTTTTTATCTTCTTTTTTTTAGATAAGTCCCTTTAACATTTCATATAGTAAGGTCTTGGTGGTGATGAACTCCTTTAACTTGACTTTATCTGGGAAGCACTTTATCTGCTCCTTCCATTCTAAATGAAAGCTTTCCTGGATAGAGTAATCTTGGATGTAGGTCCTTGCCTTTCATGACTTCAAATACTTCTTTCTAGTGTAAGGGCTCTTAGGAGGCAACATTTTCTTACTGTTCTCCCCTGCAATAATCAATGCATTAAAAGGGAGGAGATTCTATACAGACAGTTAAATAATCAATGAACAATAGCAATGTGAGGGAGTCTTTGCAATTTAATTAGTGACCTTTTCATTTTGTGTAGAGATAACCCTTTTGATACCATTCACCAGATAAAACACTGATTGATGCAGCTCTTTTAACCACAGACCTTGGTATTGATTGAGAAGCAAGACCTGACTCTGAGATTATTCTAGTGTTGAGCTGTATACACAGACACTACAGGTGCATTCTTCTGCTTTTCTCCAGGCCCCAGAATAGTTGTTTTTTTATCAGCAGCTACTGTAGAGGAGAAACGAAGGACGTTTTCTTACTTTTATTCTTTTTCTTTAAAAAGCACTTTCTGAAAGCTCACAAGGATGGAGACATTTTATGTTAGCAATTTTCCTGTAGCATAAGTATTACATCCCCTTTTCTGTTACTGTTATTCTCAAGACTCTCTTGTTATACAGCTCCTCATTAGTACTTTCCAAATCAGTAAGCTCATACTATTTCTGCTTGGATTTATATTTAAATAAACCAGGTACACTCAACTTGTTGTTCTGCGAAAGGCATGTGTGACCATGGGAAACACCTAGAGAATTTTGCTTGTTGGCCCAAATAGCTGATTATCTTTGAAAGGTATGATATGAATCTGTTTCCATACAAATGAAAAGGAATGTTTGTTTAGGCTTTTAATGATTGACAACATAGGACTCAAACCTTAAGTTTTAATTTCTGAACTAATGTTTAAGAGAAAGTTAACTTTTAAATTGAATATACTACATGTTCCAGAAAAAGAGGAGTTTAGTGAAAGGTAACTATTACTTAAAATTATGCTTTTTAACTTAATTTGGTGAGACTGTTTTAATAATAATTCTGTTTAAAATGTGTAGTGAGTGGAATAATAGAACATCATTGTGAGTGGAATACTGAAGATTTGTTTTAAATGGATCATAGACTTAGTTTAGAGCACATAAATGCTATCTGTGGATTCAGAATAAATAATGTTTAAAAATAAGCAACAGAAAAAATTGGTCAAAGATATGGTAAGGTACATATATAAAAAGATCTGGGAGGGCCAGAAAAATTCTTAAGGGGAAAAGTGTTTTCACGTTTGTGTAGGTATCTAAGCAGAATAGCAATTTAAATAAAGAACTGTGAGCATCTATTTTTTATTAGCAAGATTCTGATACAATAAGAAAATATAATGAAGTAAAAAAATTATGTATTTGCAGTTGCAGAAGCACAAAAGTTAGTGCAATAACTATGGAAGATAGTGGGGACAGGTTATAAGAATGGGTATGGTTGTTTATCACAAAAACTGAAAGCTTATCTTGAAAGCCTGTCTAATTCTAGGTTTCAAAGACAAAGACTAACTTTTACAGATAGAAAATACTTTTTTAAAAAATATTTTACTTATTTATTTTTAGAGGGGAAGGGAGGAAGAAAGAGAGAGAGAAACATCGATGTGTGGTTACCTCTTGCACATGCCCTACCAGGGACCCAGCCAGTAATCTAGGCACGTGCCCTGAATGAGGATCGAACCAGCAACCCTTTGCTTTGCAGGCCACCACTCAGTCCACTGAGCCATACCAGCCAAGGAAAAATACTTAAAAAAAAAGAAAAAATCAGTGACCACGTCTTCTGAAACAGGAAATTTCATGTACAGCATAATTTTTTGGTAATAAATAGTTGAGATCAGAGCAGAAATAAATTTACACCAATATTGCGGAATTACTTTTTGTGTTTGTGTTTCTGTTTTGAAGCATATATTTGCTTTTTTTCTCCCTTGTGAATTATAGATTAGAGTTGGTACAAACATTAAAGGTGCTGATTAGCTGCACTTTACTGTTGAGTCAGATTTCTTGTACTTTGCTGTCTGTTTTCAGCCTAAAATAACATCAACAATGATAATGAAAAATCAAAATATTTAAAGCCCTGGAGGGAAAGGTCATAAAAATAAAGTTCCCATTTCCTAATTCTGAATATTGTCATTCAGCCATCCTTTTATTTATAGAAGAAGGAAGTGGAGAGGAGGGTGGGGGCTGGGATAAGTGAAGACAAAAAAGAGAGAGAAAGAAGAGAGAGAGAAAGGAAGGAAGGAAGGGGAAGAAAGAAAGAGAAAGAAAGAAAAAAGGAGGGAAGGAAGGAAGGATGGAAGGGAGGAAGGAAGATTGAGAAGGAAAGAATAATAAAATACTGGAAGATTTTGGAATCTGTTGTACTTGCATGAATATCAGGGATGCAGTTTAGCACACTGAGACCTCCTTGTTCCTTGGCCACTGCAGTACCTCTAAGTCCTTAGAATGGAACCATTCTTTTAAAATCAGTAGCATGCAGATCCCTTGTCACTCAATGTGTAACCCTCTGATGAGCAGTATTGTAGAAAATCAAATTTTCAGGTCTCCATCCTCATCCTAGAGCCAGAATCAGAATCTGTATTTTCTGGTAGATTCCCAGGGGATCATGTACTTGTTAAAGACTAAGAAGTCCATCCTTGTATGGCCCTGTGTCTATGGGCAGACCATCATGCACTTGTTCCTGTATGACCAAGGACCACAAACAAAGAAACATAGCATGTGGAAAACAAAACAAAAATCTCCTAGGATGGAAACATAAGAAAAAATGCAAAATTTTCTCACTTATGCTGAGTGCCTCCCGCTAGGCAAGAAATCACTAAGGTCATCTATTAGCTCTAACTTGAAAAAGCAAAGTACACTGGGCCCACTTACTTTTTTTCTACTTTTCAAAGTCAAACAAAAACTTTCTTACAATTTTAATGCTTAACAAATAGTTTTAAATGGTGAGTTGATCCTTACAAGCTTTTCTTCTCATAATATTTAATGTTTTGAGTTTGAATAAGTTTAAATATTTTCCAGGTTGCAGTACTTCTAAATGTCCATTTCTATACAGATATGTGTTTTTTACAATTTTTACATGTTTGTGATGCCTGTGTTCTGTGACCATGACATACTCACATTCATGCACTCACATGTGAATGCCTCATCACCTTTATTATGTGCTCTGACACCCTAGCACACTTTACAGCATTCCTATAGAAGGGGAAGAAGGCATGTCCAGATACACCAAAAGTACTGGAGACTTAGAAGTATCTCAACAACATCAACCTCAGTACCTGGGAAGGAAAAAGAAAAATGACATCTGTTTTTTGGCATATAGATTTCTATAGAGGGGCAAGTCGTTAAAGGAGAGAGAAAAATATTTTCAAATTTCAATATCATATTTTAGTCAGAGCAGTGGTAAAGTATTTCTAGCTGATGTATCAAATGTCAAATATGACTGTAGAGAGAAAAAGAGGCTCTCCCCAAGCCATGACATTCTTGGTAGAAGTTAAACTCTGTTATCCTGTTTTTGTCTGACAAGTGATCTGATGTGACTGGAGAAGGCAGTACATGTTTGTATATGTAATGCTATGATGCCTATTATCTTATTAATTTTTATTTATTAATTGCAAGTTGCTGCTGAGGAAATAAACTACTGCTCTAAAGTTGAAAATCTTAAGATATTCTGAGGGTACAGCCAAAGAATTTACCAACACCTGAAGAATCACCTTTCCTCTGCAGGAAAGATAAACTGTTCTCACAAGGCAGGAAGGGTGCCAAAGAGGTTCCCCCTCACAGACTCAGAGAAGAGACTGTTAGAGCAATTGCTCTGCTAACCATGAGCAAAGTGAAGTGAAGTCGCAGAGGAACCTGAAATCATACTATAATAAAACAACAACAATAAAAACAAAATAATTAAAAAAAATAAGAACAAATGAGAATAGCAACTGAATGCAGACTGAAAAAATCTAAGAGAGGATAAAAACAAGGGAGCAATCTAAAGTCCTCCACAAGTACCCAATACTAGGCATTATAAAAAAAAAAAATGCATTACCTAAAGAAACCATGAATTCCGTAGATGTGAGCTCAAAGACAGAAAAATAAAACAACAGAAAAAAAATTCTTCTGAGTTAAGACATAAATTGAGAACTTAAAAAGACCTTTATAAATTTACACAAATAAACTAGAATCAAGAAAGATATAAAGAACAGCAGATGAGATCACTGGCAGGAAGGAAGAAATGGCTGTGAAAGCAGAGGGGAGACACAGAAATTAGAATAATTTCCAAAAAAATGGTAAACTAAAAGAAACTAATTGGTATCCTTAAGTGCAAACACCAATACATGAACTAAGAAAAATATTTAAAGACATAATGAAAGAAAAAACATGGAGTAAAATGAGTACCTGCATCTGCAGATTAAATGAACACATCAAATTGACATAAAGCCTAAGTATCTGGACATATTCTCATTCTAAAACATCAAGGAAAAAGAAAACATTTTGCTGGCATTGAGGTGATAAAATCAAGTTATGTAGAAAGGGGGGAAAACATACCTCAGGCTTCTTCAAAGCAATTTTGAGTGCCACAAGACACTGGAACTCTGAGAGTAACAAAGTGATAACAATGAAAATGTGTCCAGGCCAGCTGCAGTAGGAGCTGCAATTATACAATACCCAAGCACTGTTGAAAAAATTACTCAAGTGTGAATTTCATGAAACCAAAAATGAATCAAATCAAAAACTTGGGAATGGGAATATATGATAAAATTCTCACAGTGACATTGAATTAATTTAACTATGAAACTAACGTTAAACAACTGGCAAAAATAAGGCTATAGAGCAGAAAGCAGATATAACCTTATTGTTTTGTGAATTTTGTATATAATAAAAGTGTAGGAGAAGGTGGAAGGAGAGATGAGAGAAAATGTATATGACAATCTTCCATATTTTTAACCCAAAAATTCAATTATATTGTCAAAACTCAAAACATATGATTGAAAAATTAAAATATATAATGTGTGTATCTGTATATACGTATATATATAAAAATGTTCACTAGCTGCATCTGGGGAGAGGGTCTAGAAGCAACATCTTTAACGTTCAGCACTTGGTTTCTAGTGCCATTCTCCATTAAAATAAATCAAGTTGAGAACAATAGAACCGGAAACATATAACAAAGCCTGAAATTAAGGAAGTACTCAAAGAATGATAGTGACATAGCAAAAGGACACAGAAGCCAGCCTCCCACCGGCTAAATCTAAAATAAATTAAGTATTGAAGTACATAATAAAAAAGCAGCCCCTGCCACTCCTTTGTTTTAGAGATCTTGTTTGATTTCAATCACTGACCATTTGGGCTGCTTGTTTATCCTCTTGCCATGCTTTAAATTCCTTGCGCTCCATCCTTGACCCCAGTGAAAGCAGGAGCCAAGGACTATTCTGTCTTTCTATTTGTGACTCCGTGGTGCCTTCCTACATGTGCCATGTAATTTCCAGGACTTGTAAGTGATAAACCTTTTTAAAAAATAAAGTACATAACAAAATAATTGGGTTGAACTAATCAAATAAATTCAGTAATTTTAATGGAATAAAATTTAAAAAATCATGAATTTATACTGTATTAATCTACATGAGTAAATTTGTGCTATGAGAAACCTCTTTCTTACAATAGAGTATCAGCTAATAAATATAGAAGGAATGGAAAGAATTAGAAAATAATCAATGGGTGCTAAAACTACTAAGGGAGAGTATGATACAAAAATGAATCAAAGTTCACTTCATTAATATCGGTAAGACTAATCAGAGAACTTACATGAAGGACCCATGGACATGACAATGATGTGGGGATTGACTGTGGGAGTGGGGGGCAGGGCTGGGTGGAAGGAGGCGAAGGGGGAAAATGGGACATCTGTAATGGTGTAAACAATAAAACATTAAAAATGAAAAATATAAAACAAAAAAAAAAGCAGTCTGACACCATGCGCCTCAATATGATGTATTGAGATGGGCACAATATCACTTCTCTGGCTTTTCTGCTAAAAATGCACAGCCTGAATCTAATCGTGACAAAATATTAGGCAAGTCCAAGCTGAGACAGTCCATAAAGTAATATGCTTGTACCCTCTAAAAATTTCTAGATCAATAAAGATTTAAAAAAAGGTCAAAGAACTGTTCCAGATTAAAGAGAATATGGAAAAATGACACCAGATGTAATGCATGACTATTGATTGGATCCTGAAGTGGAGAATTAATAGCTCTAAAATGCATTAGTGAGAAAATTTAGAAATTTGAGTATGGACTGTGGAGTAGATCATAATATTGTATCAATGTTAAATATTCATAATTTTGAGAATTTTACTGAAGCTATGAACAAAAGTATCCTTGCTCTTAGGAAGTATACATTGTGTACATTAACTCCAACTGACTCACATGATTCAAAAAAGTGATATGCATATACCTAGATCAATAGATAGAATTAGTAAATCAGGGTAGAATGTATATAGGTTTTATTTGTAGTATTCTTAGAATCTTTCTGTGAATTTGAAATTAGCCCAAAATAAAAGTTATAAAAATATGATGCTGACTCACTCACTCTTCTATCATAGCGCTTCTACCCTTGCACAATTATTTCTGTTACCACATTCAACTGAATGAAAGCAGGCATCTCCAAAGTTTTTCACTGAACAACATATCCTCATGAAAGTACATTTAATCCATGTTTATACACTACATACACACTACTGATACATCTAACATTTCATTGGAGTGCCCCAGGTCTCAGTACTTATTCATCTTTCCTAACTACATTGTTACTTTTGGCAGTCCCATCTGTCTTACATCTTTAAATATCATCTACTTATCAATAACAAATTGAATTTGAATAATAGAAGCACTCTAACATTCCACAGCAAATTCTGATGACACTTTTCCTTGTGACTGAAATACACATGCATAGTCTCTTCTAGGAAGACATGACTAACATGGCAATGATAGATTCCCTGAATCTTGTGAAGAAAAAATACTAACAGTTGAAGTTCATTGCAAGACCAAGGGACTATGAAATGTAGTTTCAAGGATGAAAACATAAAGAATATACTGACTAAAATTTCTAAGAAAAATAAAATTATTTTCTGGATAGGCTAAAATTGTCAGTGAATAGCTTACTGGTTCAATAACTGCAGGCTAAATGCTGGCTTATAGTATGTTTTATAGAAAGACTGTGGGAAACGTGCATTGACTTTTTTCACCAGATACTGTAAATTCAACAAAGATACTGGGATTGATAGATGTAACAAAGTGTTGATTAAAGTGACAGAGACCAACCAATTTATGATGAAGGAGGGGAATCTATTCAAGTCAGACTTTTTATTGCTTAGTGGTCATATAATGATGATGAAAAATACAGTATTCAGATTTGAAACGGTCACCCCCACACAAAGCAATGATTAAGACACGTTCAAAAATTCAATTTGGTAAAAAGAGAGATGGATACTATGGATGTCAATTCACATATGGCTGTTTCCTTGAAGCTTTACCCTCATGAATGAAATTCAGGTCCTTGATGTGATTCACCCATTCATTCAAATCAGTAAACATTTACAAGGTACACATTTGCTAAGCATCTTGATTGCTAGTAAACATATCACTGCAATTTTATTTTTGCCATCTGGTAAGTTGCACAGATAGGCTCAGGGGTTTAAAGATGGAGGGGGGATTTTACGACGGGAAAGGGTACACATTTATTACTGTGCTTGTTGGCTAGGCTGTACAAATCACTAGATTTCATGACTGTGCCAAAATTGCGGTACAGGAAGATAATTTTTTTCAAAAACAGATTTATGGGTATACTCGTGTGTGTGTACAGATATACAGGTTTGTGGATAGTTATAGATAGATGATGGATAAATAGATGCATATGTACATACGTACATATATAAACATGCATGAATGTACCGTAAGATGTTGAGAGTGATTAATTCTTAAGGAGAGTATGGTGAGGGTTCAGAGCATAAGAAAATTAAAGTTTACATTATATAATTTCTCATTGTTTATATTTTTATAAGGAAATATGTTACTTCTGTATTGAAAAGGAATCAAAATAATATGACGAAAAAGTCCAGCTTCCTTGTATTTGATTACATTGAACCTTGAGGTTGAATGGCACAGGATCAGTGGGCAATTTGTTTTCATTATTTTTTGACTGTGCTTGTGTGTCTAGGAACTTGTGAAAGATTAAGATCAGAAAGTGCCTCCTCTAATCATTTCCAACATTCTGTCTTATAATTGTGGATTCATTCTTTACTTGTAAGAAATGGCAGCACAGGGAACAGCTTCATACTTCTGAAAGAAATCTTTTTCTGTATAAACTCAGGAAGTTTGATCCTCAGTGTGTTTTGGAAGCCCCAAGAAACTTACTGTTTAAAAATTATTAAGCTGAACCACAATGTGGTTCAGCATTTTACATCTGATGACATTTTCCCTAAGAAAATCCCAATAGTCTTTCTAGTATATGCTAAAAAAAATGAGATGTCTTCCACTGCCTATGTTTGTATTCTTGGAAGTCTTAAAAAAATCATAATCAAAAATTGTTGTTTATATTTCTTGCTTTATTTGAGAGTGTATAGTAAAAGGGATTTTTTCAAATTATTTTTATATTATTTTAGCTTTAATTATGCTGTCATTCATGAAACAGAGCTGTTCTGCTTCTCTGTCAAAGATGGCAAGGGCTTTCTCAGCAACTCGTTTATGTGTGGAATTGAAAAGAGTAAAGTTTTATTCCATTCTTTGTGAATGGTTTGAACAGTGAAAAAAATGATCATTTTTACTATTACAGTTCTTTTGTCAATAATTGGCTGTTTAAATTTTTAATGATGCAACAGATATCATCCTCATCCTCACAGATAAACAAATCTTGAGGAAATTTAAAATGTATGTGAGATAATTATCTTAGATAACAGTTAAATTTCACATCTGATTAAACCTCTGAGATAATCTTACTAAATCCTCTCATTTTGTGTAAGAGAAAACTATGCCCCAGTGGAGTGAAGTGTTTTGTCCAACGTCAAACAGCTAGTTGCTGATAGACCCAAAGTTGGAAACTTATTTAATTTTGGCTTATGTTCTATCTGTACCTGGGAATGTTGGTTGTTTGTGCTATGCTCATCCTTCCCTTTGTCTAGTTTAGTAAGGAACCTTGCCATATAAGGAAAGATGTGCCTATCTCAGACAAGAGTTCAGGTGTGGGGCATGAGAGTGGATTAAGATTTGATTCAGTTTGGTGTTTATTAATATTGACTCACTGATGGTTAATACATTAAAAAGTAAAGCTTATTTTTAAATAATCAAAATAGCCAGGAGCATCCATCTATACCAGTGTAGTTTATAGCCAAAATGTTTACATGAATACATTAGTTTATTTGAGATTAGACAGTGATACTTCATCTGTAACTGTCTTAAAATGAGGTCTTTTTCATTGTTCTGTATTAATTTTTAATAAAATAAATTATAAAAGTAAAATAATTAATATATCCCAATGGTTCAGTTGATCTGGCCTTTTACTGAGCACCTAGTCCAAGTTGTATAAGAATTCTGACTTTATTTGTCTTGCCTCCCATTAAAAGCCAGTTACTCTAAGACCTATGACCTCATTCTTGATACTCTCATCATCTGAAGGTCAGGTTTAATGCTGACCTGTAGGTAGGGTGGTCATTAATATCCAGGCATACCTGCATATATCCAGGTATGTATGTAAGAGTCCTGGTTTTTATCTGATATCTCACTGTAATTAATAAAAGTACCTCCTTTTACTCTCAAGGAATCAAGGTTTGAACAGAAGTGTGTGATTACCCTACCCGCAGTAGATATAAAATACACTAGAGAAGGAATTTTCCAACTTTAAGACAAATCTCAGCCTTGTTTCCTGTTGGAGCTATGTCTGTCTCTTTCTGTTTTCAATGTCTTAAGAGTTTACCTCTTGCCCTCCTAGATTCATTGAAACTGATTTGTCTTTCAAACTTTCTTCTACTCAAAACTCAATATTTGACTTGATTGAACCTGGGTACCTGCCAAGTCCACTTTTATTTTGGTTTCAACTGGCTATCCTAAAATAGAGTGTAAATAAATCTTCCAAGGTTAAAAAGGAGAGGAATTTCATGAAGGATTTGTGCTTTGCAGGGTAGTTCAACATGTAGTTCCACAGAAACAGCACAAATATAATGGTTTGTGCGTTGGGCCTCAAATCTGCACATGCTTATGCCTAGAAAATCTAAGCAGTTCCACCTAAGGAATCCCTTAAGATACAGCTTAATTATATTCTAATCTCTTCAAGTCCAGTTACCCAAGATTTAAAAGGTGTTCAAAATTTATGTTCTCAAAGAGAAATTTAGTGTAAAGAACAAGTAATCAGATTTTTTGTAATCAGATGGACATGAGTGAAATTCTGCTATCACTCTTGTGCCTCAGCTTCCCTATCCATAAATGGAGAGCATTTATGAAAAATGTCTTTTTAAACTATATTTCATTGATTATGCTATTGCAGTTGTCCCAATTTTCCTCTTTTGCCGCTTCTACCTGGTACCCCCTTTCTCATCAGCAGTTACCCCCTTAATTCATGCCCATGGGATGTGCATATAAGTTCTTTGGTTTCTCCATTTGCTATTCTTAACATCCCCCTGTCAATTTTGTAGCTACTTTTTAATCCCTGCACCTTTTCTCCCATTCTCCCACTTCCTACTCCCAGCTGATAACCCTCCAAATGATTTCCATATCTATGATTCTGTTCCTGTTCTATTGTTTGTTTTATCTGCTTTTGTTTTTAACATTCAGCTGTTGATAATTATGACTTTGTTGTCATTTTAATGTCCATAGTTTTGATCTTGTTCTTGTTCTTAGATAAGTCCCTTTAACATTTCATGTAATAATGGCTTGGTGATAATGAATTTCTTTAGCTTTACCTTGTCTGGGAAGCACTTTATCTGCCCTTCCATTTTAAATGATAGCTTTGCTGGACAGAGTACTCTTGGTTGTAGGTCTTTACTTTTCATCACTTTGAATACTTCTGGCCAGTCTCTTCTTGCCTGCAAAGTTTCTTTTGAGAAATCCGTTGATAGTCTTATGGAACTCCTTTTTAGATAACTCACTGCTTTTCTCTTGATGCTTTTACGATTCTCTATCTTTAACCTTTTGTATTTTAATTATGATGCATCTTGGTGTGTGCCTCTTTGGGTCCCACTTGTTTGGGACTCTCTATGCTTCCTGACTTTTATGTCTATTTTTTTTTTTTTTTTTTTTTACCAAATTGGGGAATTTTTCTTTCATTATTTTTTCAAATAAGTTTTCATTTTTTTGTTCTTCCTCTTCTACTTCTGGCACCCCTATGATTCAGATGTTGGCATTTTTGGAGATGTCCCAGAGTCTTCTTATTCTCCCCTCACTTTTTAAAATTATTGTTTCTTCATTCTGTTCTGGTTGAATGTGTATTTCTTCCTTATGTTCCAAATTGTTGATTTGAATCCCGGCTTCCTTCTCTTCATTGTTGGTTCCCTGTGGATTGTTCTTTATATCACTTAGTGTACCCTTCATTTCTTCCTTTATGTTTCTGCTGCATTCAGTGAGTTCTCTGAGCATCCTGATCACCAGTGTTTTGAACTCTGCATCTGATAGGTTGGCTATCTCTGTTTCATTTAGTTCTTTTTCTGGAGTTTTGTTCTGTTCTTTCATTTGGGCCATATTTCTTTGTCTCCTTAATTTGACAGACTCCCTGTGTTTGTTTCTGTGTATTAGGAGGTGCTCTGACTTCCTCTCTTAGCATACCTGTTAAGTTGTATGGGGTGGAGTCTTAGGTATTCACCAGTGTGGGGCAACCTGCTTCAGCACTTTGTGGCTCTCTGTAGGGGGAGGTGTCAGAGAGAGGAGAATGCTGCTGTCTGGCTTCTGTAGGTTTTCCTGGTGCTCACCCCATTCTCTGTCACTCCACCCAGTTCCTGTATGCAATTGGTGACCTTTTAGCCTTTGCCCTGGTGGTGATTCCCAGAGTAGGTAATTTTGCAGTTTTCTAAGTCTGTGAGGGCCCTTTATGTAGCTTCCTGAGATACTGGCAATTTCTTCTACTGCCCCAACTCCCACTGATTTTTGCAGCCAGAAGTTTTGAGGCTTCATCTTCCTGGTGCTGGAACCCTGGGCTATGTAGTCTGGCCTGGGCCTGGGATCACTCTCTTCTGAGTATCCCTCCTAATTTTTATCCACCACACGTGAATGTGGGACAGCCCCTGCCCATTCCCCCACTGCTGCCTCTCTGTGCCACACCACATCCACTCAGTTCTGACTCCAAAACTCCACCCCTCCTACCTGTCTGGATGAATATGGCTTCTTTAAATTCTTATTTGTTGGGCTTTCATACAGTTCAGTTTTCTGATAGTCCTGGGTACTTTTTGTTTTGACATTACTTGTAATTCTTCTTGTGGTTGTGTGAGGAGGCAAAGCGTATCTACCTACACCTCCATCTTGACCAGAAATTTGAAAAATGTCTTTTACATAATGAAGACTTATTACATTTTCATGCAGTTCTAATATGGGATACATTTTTCTGTAATGATCTTACAGAGATTTTTCAAGTAAGTTTGCCTTTCCCATATCTTCCAAACCATGGGAAATTTTAAATATCTTTCAAGTTCATCTCTGTCTCTCGAGCCCTACTACCTAATTTCAGACCACCACAGTATCTTACTTGGATAAAGTAACAACCTCTTAAATAGTCCTTTAGAACATCTGTCCCTAAATTCTTTCTCCACTTAACATTCTAAAAACAAAATGTCCCTGTTTAAAATACTTTAGAATCTACCTATTACCTTCAGGATAAAAACCAAATTCCTGAGCTTGGCTTTTGCCTATATTCCTCTGTATATCTTATCTATTAGTCTATGTCTTTTATTCTACATTTCAGCTCCATGATAAATACTTGAAGTGATCCAAGTGTGCCCTATCTCCTGCCTGGGATGTTAATACTCTCCTTCTCCTTCTGCTTTCAAACTGTGCCATGGTTTCATCTTCTCAAGGAAGCCTTCTATGGTCCCTTCCTGTCTTGATTTCCTGCTTCTTTGGTGCACACTCTTATAACCCCATGTTAATCTCCTCAATAGTCTATAAACTCCTATCTCCAAAGGGTAAGTTTCCTGATACAGGATTTTTGTCATTTTCTTTATACCCAAGCATTGTGCAACTTATGGACTCATCCATATGGGCTTCAAGAAATTGAAGGAAGGAAAGAAAGAAAAAAAAAGAATGGAAGGAAAAAAGGAATTTTACCTTATTTTCTTGGTGAAATTTGTATTCTAGATAAAGAAAAGATATCCCATGAGATAACAAGAAATAATTATGCAAACATCATTACCTAGCATAACGCCTGTCCATAGAAGACAATCAATAAATTTTTGTGGCTTTGATTCATTAACTAAATTAATGCCACTTATGTACTTAGATTAATATGCACTTAGTACCATAAAAGGTGACTGTTTTCAAGAATAATCCTAATTATTTTATTTACCACTGAGCAGCAAGAGTGTTCAGGCCAGAAATTTCCTCTACCTGGGAGTCCTAAGAAACACAGCTGCTTTGTTGCTTGGGGAAAGTCATTTTCTTCCAAATAAAGAATCATTTCCTCTTTGCCTGCCATCACACAGCCACCTTTCTGATGTGGTTGGACCCAGACTGTTTTGAGCCAGTCACATTATCCCACAATGTGCCTGAGCCCCAGGACCCAGAGAGGCTGACTCACTAGAACAGGTAATTAGGAAGCAGAAGGACAAGAGATAGGAGAGGAAATCTAATTTATAGCTCACTGGAGAGCTCTGCATCAGTATGGAGGAGAGTTGAGGTGGGAGATTAGATTATCTGTGAGCTCACTTCTCTAAAATTATTTTGTCTGTCCCCTTTTCATTTAGAAAACTTACGTTGTGAATGCCAAGATTTAGCTTCTGCTCCTGGAGAGTTGGCAGCTGAGAGCAATTTCTTTAAACCACCTGGAAAGGATAGAATTAGCTTTAGGATATCTGCTATTTCAATAAAGGCAACTACTACAGAGTGTGGGGGAAAAAAAGAGATGTCCGGAAGTTCTTAGGACCTTCTAGTAAGTGTAATCACTTATCTAATTGGGTGCGTATATCCATACAGGATATTCTATGAAATCAGAGGTGTATTCTGGCCTTTGTGTTAACAAAGTTAAGGGCTTAGAGGCAACTTTTAAGCCAAGATATAAACTCTTACACTCCCGTGGGGCCTCTTACTTCCTGTGATGCCTCACTCTAAGCCACATGGAGATTTTCAGAGTTAAGTCCATTGCAGAAGTAGATTCATCTATGCCTTTCATGTTTATAGACTTATGCTCATTTTTTGTTGACTGAAGAGTAGTAACCCAGGCAGGAAATATAACTAATTCATTCAAGAAATATTTGTCAAATGCCTATTTTACAGTAGACACTATTCTAAACACTGGAAATAATGTGGTTTTAAAAACTTATATGTTATGCTTCTGATCTTATTTATAACTTGTGATGCATTTCCAATCTCTTTTTCAACTATTCTAAATTGTTTATTAGGAAAGAATTTTACAAACATGACATATACTAGCAGTAACGGTGGAGCTGGAGAGTAGTGTGCCTTCTCCAAGCTGTCTGGTGAGAACCACCAATAGTGTGGTGGAGCCTGTGGCCCTGTCCAAGGCCATAGCTGTTGTGGCCCAAAGATGTCAGCCTTCACGTCTCCCTGTGCTTGTGGACTGGTTTGGTGATCCATTGGGTGTCAGAATTCATTCTAATGGTCTTATGGAATGGATCAGTGAGGACAACCTCAAAGAATTTGTACATGGAATCTTCACTAGCCCAGTAAGAATTCAGGACTCTCAGAGCCTTACAGTGGTGCCCAGCTCACTCCTCAGCAATAGACCCAAGGCTTCAGGCAAACTCTAGCTGGTTAGCACCATGATGGACAGGGTCGCCATAGGTCACAGCCTTAGGAACAGGGCATTTGCAGTCACCATGGCACACACGAATCTGATATATGACATAACTTCGTTTGGCTTTATATCCCAGGCTGTGCACTTTATCAGGCCTGGTCGGGCAGGGGAGCCTGTGGAGCTCAGAGAGCTGGCAGTGCTACCAGTAGTGCACCCTGAGAAGTAAGCACATCACATTGGACTGCTTCTTCTTCCGTAGCCCCTGGATGTACTTGTAAGCATCCATCTTGAATTATCTTATTGCTGCAGCCAGACAGAAAGCTATTTCCAATCTTATAAAACTTATTCTAGAGGAGATACAGTAAACATATTTAAACTAACCAACTACTTAAATGAATGAGTATGTAAAAAAATCAAGGATAATTGTGGATAGTTGTAAGTGCTATGAAGTACAATCAAAACAGGGAAATGGAGTAGAGAGTGAGTATATATGGAGGAGAAGATGGGTAGTTAGAGTGGTCAAGAAGTCTTTTTTTGGGGGGGGGTATCTTTGGAGATGAGTCTTGTGTGCTGAGAAGGAGGTAGTCCTGAGAAGATATGAGGGAAGAACATTCTAGACACATTGACTATCCGGTTAGAAAATCAGTAGGGAAGATAAACTGGGGTAAAATTATTCAGGGCCTAGGAATTTATAATTAAGCTTTTGGATTTATACTGAGAACAGTAGAAAAGTATTTCTCAGTATACTGAGAAAAGTAGAAAAACAGTAAAGAAAAGAACAGTAGGGAAGAAGGAGGGGAATGATGGGATGTCATTGGGGAGTATGAAGCAAAGGAATGATGGGAAACCATTAGAGGGTATGAAGAGAGGAATATTCACTCTGGTTGTTGTGGGAATAGATCATGAAAGGAGATGGGCAACAAAGTAGCTATGTGCTTGACTTTATTTAAGAGAGTTGATGCTTGAGATTTTTATGTGCATTTGTTTCCTGGGATTGTTAAAAACGTCCATGTGAGAAATCTCCTCCCAAGCATAGAATATTATAATCCATTAGCTGTTCATGCAGTCACTTCCCTTCATTGCTATCATAAAATTGCTCCCTGGGATTCCTTAGTAAAAGCCTTCGTCCAATGTGACTATAAACGTGAAAACTGAGAGGAGGAGATCAAGAGTTAGAAAACTCCAGCTGCCTTGCCTGTGTTAATATAGTCTGCCTTGGAGTTCACCTCTTCTGTAAGTACTTCTCCCCTCAGTGAAATTCAACTCCACAGGTCCAGCCCTCATAACACAGGAACTATCCCCCTAAACTCCCTAAACCTTCTGAAATCCAAAGCATACCTGGAGTATGCAGGGCGACCTGGAGCCTAAATATACAGAAACTTTAAAAAAAATGGTTCTATGTCATTGTGCTGTTTTAGAATGTGTTGAATTCACATATTGACAGTGCATGCCTCCTTTGCAATGGGTAGAAATGAACCATGTCATGAATTACAAAGTATGTTTGAGGGCCAATTTCCTGTTGCTTGCACTGGTCACCAAAATTGCTAGTTCCTTCTTTGTTTAACCTATTTTGAGAGACTTTGGTTCTTGAATTCAATACCTATAATTCATTGTCTGTGGTTCAGCCCACTTCTGTTCTAAACAACCTGCTGCTACATGACTTCTCCTTCCACCTTCCTTCCTAAGTCCACTCACCAACCCTGAATCATCCTGACTCATTCCATCTAAATCTCTGTGTGTCTCCTCACAGCCCGCTTCTTTTTCAAGGGTTTACTCATATTTCCTTCCTGCTGCTCCTAACAGACAAAAGGCAAAATGTTCAAATCAAAAATAAAGTTTAAGAAGTAAAAGAAAATACAGAATACTTTTAGTAAAGCCAAGTTATTTCTATCAGTGTGCCAAACTCCCATGATAGTTGACATATTAATGTTACGTATAAATGTAGATGTTACTATCTTGGGGATTTACCTTTGCCTAGAGCTCAACCAGATGAAGTTAATTGAGAATTAGTGTCCTGCCATTGTGGCAAAAAGGTACAAAGTATGGTTTTACAAGATTTTATTCTCAACATGTATGTTTTATGAATCTCAGTTTCTTGTTAATGTTGTATAATTGATATAGTACCTATTAATTATTCAACATTTTGGAAAATACATTTCAAAAAATCTGGTTAGCATTATTAAAATTATACTTTTGTAATTATTTGGTCACAATTATGTTACTTTCTGTCCCCCAAAATGAGGGCAAGTGCAGATGCAGCATGATCTTAAAAGTAGATGAGAAATATCAAAACCAAACAGGGAATTTCTGAGCTAAAGAATGAATAACAGTTTGAAGATGGGTCTTGAATAACCTGAACATGTTCTAATTGTGTCTTTGAACTGTAGCATATAAAGTAGATTTGGCTTCAATGTTTTAAGGAACCAGATCAGACAGAAAGGTTAATAGTGACCAGAGCAATTTCCATCTGGGCCACTTCCTATTTTGGTACCTCACCTAGGATGGATGTTGTTGCGAATGGACAACTCAGTGGAAAGGATGCAAATGAACTTTGGGCACATGATTGAAGAGTGAGGATGGATAAAAGGGTAGTTATAGAAAATTGGCCTTCCCATCTAAACCCTTTGACTTTATTTGAAAATCATGTATTTCCCTTAAAAAGCTATTGCTTATGAGTTATTATATTCCACAAGGGGAGGATGAGGTAAGTTTATAAATATTCAGTTTGTGAAATGTGTGAATGAATGAATGAATGAATACTTGCAGAAAGAAAAAAATTTTAAAAATAATCTAAGGATATTACTCCTTTAGTTAGAGGAAATAACATTTTCATATATAAGTAGGAAACTTAATTTGAAAGATAGCAAATAAAAATCATTATGCTGCTTATCTTTTATTTAACAAAGTATATAATCAGTAATAATCAGAATAAACTTATATGAGTAGTCAAAAAAAAAAAAAACAAAACCCTGACAAATTGGAGGTGAGGGTTTGCGGAAATAGTGATATGTTTCTTGTTCAAGAGCCATGTAACCATGTCACTGATACTGGGTAGAATTATTGAAGACTTACCTTACACCTGACGCAGTAGCCTCTTTTACAGAAGGGGTCCTCAGGAAGGACTAAGGGATGTTAATGACCCCTGAAAAATGGAAACTCCTGAGACACACAAAACTGTCCTGAACGTGCATGACTGTCTAACCACTTGCTAATACAGAATAATATTGAGTGTAAGCTGTAATTGAAAAATAAAAATAAACAAAACCAAAAAAGTATTCTGGGAAATCATCAAAGAAAAACATTATATCCCAAGTATACAAAGAAATTAGGCATTATAGGGAAACTTTTAGTTTTAAATTTAAAATGGAGGGAAATGTTTTCTCTGGGAACAGATGGTTCTTATATTGTAATTTTGTCACTGCTCTCTGCCAATTCATTTGGGTATACACAGGGATACAGAGAAAAAGGTAAACAATTTCCCCTCAGGTACACTAGTGTAGTGGAAAAGCATTGAATTGTGAATTGTGAAACCTGGTCTCTATTGTTAGCTGTGGCACTAATTAGCCATGTGAGTAACCTTGTACAAATTATATTTTCTCTGGGCATCAGCTTCCTTATCTATAAAATGAAGGCATTTGGACTAAATTACATGTAAGACTCTGATGTACTTTCCATGTTTCCCCATTTCTTCTTTTTTTTTTCTTTGCCTTTTTCTAAGTGCTCAAATACTACATTATTTAAGGTATATTTCCTAGTAAGTTTTTTTTTTTTTTTTGTCCTCTCTGTGTCTTTCTTCAATATATGGGATAGGAGGATACTGACTAACTCTGAAGGAAAGGAGGAAGAAAATTAGCTACAGGAAGCGTTTCTATCCCCCTCTACAAGAAAGCTTAAATATAGCTACCACCACTTTGAAAGGAATGATTTATGTCCACACAGCATTTTCCAGACAAGCTCCGTACTTTTTTGCCAAAAGAATAAACTTTAAACCGAAGGCAGTAGACAGTTAAACAAGAGTCGGCACTGGAAACAGCTGTGAGTAGACAAGACCAGTTACTTATAAGGTACTGTTTTTCACTCACTGAAATTTCCTTCAGGGTTCATTTGTTTCTGGGCACAAGTATTCCATGGCTGTTTGACCTTATTTTCTCCACCTTACCTCTATTCTGAGAGAAAGCACACTCTAAAATATCTTAGCTTTTTTAGCTACAGTGTTTTGTGGCTGTGATATTTGAAGCTGATAGGATTTTATTTCATTTTGTTATGTTTTGTTTTCAGGAGCCAAATGATACTTGTTATTTTATTTTAAAGTGTTCGTAGGTTAGCTTTGTTCTTTTGTTGCTTCTCATCATGGAGGATTTTATGTGTATTGTTTGTGTGGGATAAGGAGGGTTGATGCTTTAGCATTATAGAATGCACAGAATGTTCTTGACTAAGGGGGAGGGATAGGTTAATGTACCTTCAGTCTGAAGTATAGAACCAATATAGAGCCAATCAGATAAGAGGACCAGGGCGGGGATGCTCCAGGCACTTGAATTGAGTTGGTGGAAGTAACTCACCCCATCTTAGCTTCAGGGATCTAACCTGGAAAACATACATTTTTGATCTGAGGTTTTATCTCTAGTTTCTTTCTATATTTAATTGCTCATTTTAACCCTATCTTCCCTTCATTCCCATTTATTTTTTTTAAAAAATTCTGGTAAGCCTGCTTTTTCTTTTTAAATGAAACTTTTCTTTTTTAAGCTCGCCCACTTTAAAGGAACAACATTCCTAAGAAGAGTGACATTTGCAGTAAGACTTAAAATCACTGAAATATGAGGGGCTCTCAGAGACAAAAGGGAATAGCCCTATGTGGCAGTGGAGGGGACAGAGGAACTCTGTACCCCTATCATCAGGATGTACCCCTATTATCAGGGTGTCACTCTTTTCCTGGGGGATTTGATAGTTAACATATAATATTTGCTGCTTGTCAATAGACAAATAATAGAGACAATTGAGATCTACGTATGTGGACTTTGCAAAAAGTGAAAGCTTACAAGTTTATCAGTAAAAACTACAGAAGTTTTAGAAAGAATTTGGCTATTTTGGGATAGTTTACTTTCTGAGATCCACTCTATATTTTGGTATCTCTCTAGAGGGAACTAAATTTAATTTCATGTTTTCTGAATTACTCAGCATTCTCCTTGTGGGTACACATTGTAGAACTATTCTATAATGTAATGATACCTTGGAGGCCTATTCTGTGGCATGTAAGGCTATTATTTCTTATGTTAAAAGATCACATAATCACTGTGCTTCTCAAAATTCTTGTATGTATTAAGTTTATAGGACATTTTTTTTCTCCTGTGTCCACCATTCATTATGGAAGTGTGACTTTGTCTTTGGTGTGGACACTTTGCATTCCTGTAACAACTCCTTACAACCTCAACCACCCCTTTATAGTTATTATTTCTTTTGTGTGGAGCACAAGCAAACCAGAAAAAAAGTTTATAAAAAATTATGCATGAAACATTATCCAAGGACTCGAGGGATTCTCTTACAAGAAAAAATCCATGTGCCCATGAGCATAGCCCAGTGACATCTATTTTAGGTGCTCAGGAGACTGTTGGTTTGTGTCCAAGTCCTTAGTTGTATTCTGTAGTAGAAGTTGCCATGGAAGTAGCTCTGGGAGAAGTAAGGCATCATTGCATCTAACACAGAAAGTCCTGTCTGTCCTCCTTTTTATAAAATGAGTGGAGGTGTATGTCAAGGAGTCAGTAACTAATCAAATCCCAAGGGCAGACTTAATATTAACCAAGTACTAAGCAGTTTATTTTAATCCCATTCACTTATATGCTGTTCACATGCATACATGGCTGGGAAATTGCATAATAATGCTTCATAGGAAAGAGAGAAAAGGAAACAAATATTCCTCCTCTAGTCTGTATACTTTATGCTTTAGGGAAAAAAATAATGCGAGACTAATTTTGTCCATGATATCTTGATTTTTTAATGGTGTCCTTATTTGTAACTTCTTTAAGACTGAAAATACTATAAAGCAATTTTATAAGTTGCATTTTGTAGTACTGTATAAGTTTCCTTATATGCAATATATTTTATGTTGTGCATTTCAGAACAAATGAATCACTATTTACTCAATGATCTCAATAATGTCAGAAGTCACTTTTATTAATCCAACTCTATATAAGAAAAAAATAACTAGACATAGTTATTGACATAGTTATAGTTCATGACAAATACATGAACTATAAGCTGAGTCTGGATAATTCTAAATCCCAACTTTAATTAGTGTTTATTGCTAATTACTTGATTATACAGCTTCATTTAGAAATATGTCTTTTATACTTTTAATTTAATTCTATTAATATATTTTATTGATTATACTATTACAGTTGTCCCATTTCCCCCCTTCATTTCCCTCCACCCTGAACACTCTATCCCACCCACATTCTCCCCTTTTAGTTCATGTCCATGGGTCATACTTATAAGTTCTTTAGCTTCTACATTTCCCATACTATTTTGACCCTCCCCCTGTCTGTTTTCTACCTACCATCTATGCTACTTATTCTCTGTAACTTTTCCCCCTCTCTCCTCCTCCCACTCCCCTGTTGCTGACCCTCCATGTGATCTCCATTTCTGTGGTTCTGTTTCTATTCTAGCTATTTGCTTAGTTTACTTTTGTTTTAGGTGTGGTTGTTAATAAGTGTGAGTTTGCTGTCTTTTTACTGTTCATATTTTTTATCTTCTTTTTCCTAGATAAGTCCCTTTAACATTTCGTATAATAAGAGCTTGGTGATGATGAACTCCTTGAACTTGACCTTATCTGAGAAGCACTTTATCTTCCCTTCCATTCTAAATGAAAGCTTTGCTGGATAGAACAATCTTGGATGTAGGTCCTTGCCTTTCATGACTTGGAACACTTCTTTCCAGCCCCTTCTTGCCTGTAAGCTCTCTTTTGAGAAATCAGCTGACAGTCTGGTGGGAACTCCTTTGTAAGTGACTGTCCCCTTATCTCTAGCTGCTTCTAGAATTCTCTCCTTCATTTTAATCTTGGCTAATGTAGTTATGATGTGCCTTGGTGTGTTCCTCCTTGGGTCCAACTTCTTTGGGAGTCTGAGCTTCCTGGACTTCCTGGAAGTCTATTTCCTTTGCCAGATTGGGGAAGTTCTCCTTTATTATTTGTTCAAATAACTTTTCCACTTGTTGTTCTTCCTCTTCCCCTTCTGGTACCCCTATAATTCAGATGTTGGGATATTTAAAGATGTCCTGGAGGTTCCTAAGCCTCTCCTCATTTTTTTGAAATCTTGTTTCTTCATTCTTTTCTGTTTTGTTGTTTCTTTCTTCCTTCTGGTCCACACCATTGATTTGAGTCTCAGTTTTCTTCCCATCACTATTGGTTCCCTGTATATTTTCTTTCATTTTGCTTAGTGTAGCCTTCATTTGTTCATCTAATTTGAGACCAAAATCAAGCAATTCTGTGAGTATCCTGATCACCAGTGCTTTGAACTGTGCATCTGATAGGTTGACTATCTCTTAGTTGCTTAAAAGTATTGCCTCTGGTGGTTTGCTTTGTTCCTTTGTTTGATCCATTTTTTTTTGTCTTTTTTTTTTTTTTGGTCTGGTTGCGCCTGTTACATATGAGGGGTGGAGACTTAGGTGTTCACCAGGATGGGGCAACTCAATCGCAGAGTTGTGACGCTGTATGTGGGAGGAGGATCAGAGAGGGAACAATGGCGCTTGCTCCGCTCTCTCTCGGATTTCAGTCCCCTCTGTGAGGCTAGGAGTCTCTCCTGGCACCTCAACCCCCACAGGTGTTTTCAATCAGTGCTTTTAGGCTTTATTTCCTGGTGCTGGGGCCCTGGGTTGCACAATCTCTCATCGCTGCCTGTTTTCGCCTGGTTTATCTGCACATGAATGTGTGATGGCAGTCAGCTGCCTTATGCACATTGCCTCCCCGCACCGTGTAACCACTGCCTGTGCACCTGAGGTGTGCCAACCGCCACCTGTGCATCCAGGACCACTAGCCACTGCTTTTTCTTGCCAAGATCTCTTTCTGTCAGCCACCAACTCTGCCCCTCTTACTGGTCTGAATGAATCATTGGACTTCCATACAATTCAATTTTCTGTCTCTTCTGGTTGTTTTTTTGTTTCTAAATTTTTGTTGTCCTTAATTTTGGTTGTGAGAGGAGGCACACTGTGTGTACCTATGCCTCCATCTTGGCCGGAAGTCTAGAAATATGTCTTGAGGCCTTTTGCATTAAAAGGCCTTTTGGCTTAATTTATTTTTTAAATACACATTTCACATAGTCATTGCAGAAATTATTTCTGGGTGTTAAAGCTTCTTGTATTGTATATGGCAAATACTTTGCATTTCAAATAATGAATTAGGACTGTTTTTTTTTTTTTTTGTCTGCAACAATGAATTTAGGGTTCACATATGTTTAGAAGTATTTTCTAAAAGCCAAAGATTTTGTTTATGTTTGACCCCTACTCTTTCAGTTAAATAAAATGAGACAATAGGAGTTATTTTAAAAGAAAATATTATTCCAATTGAAACACAGCTCCTTAGAATTAAAACTATGTATTTTAGGTCAGTGCAATAGCATTTTTCTTTACTTGACTGAGTCTTTCAGTTTAATCAATTTAATTTTCATTTTCATACCTAACTAGGAAATTTGATATATGAAGTGATGTGTGTTTTATAATGAGACTATACTACCACAAGTCTTAAACTTCAGCCTGAAGACTCAGTGCCATTATGCATACACATTTCTACATCTGAAATGCTTTTTAAAACTAGAAAAGGAAGAAACCACTGAACAACTTAGTGAATGTTAGTGTTCACTTGTATGCCTTACGAGTGAACACTAACAAGGGTGCTACTTACCATAACCTTGCAAGAATTCTCCAGAAGCCTCAGAACCTACCCCCTTAACAACTAGAATTCAGTTAGCAAGATTTATGTTTTCCAATGAGCTGTCAAGTTTGATGCTGTAGGTTGTGGACAGGTGAGAGAAGCTATGACATTTCTGAAGGTGTTGAACAGGGAAAATGATTGCCTTGTTCTCATAAAAATCCACATTTAGTTAGCCCATTTTCAGTTATGAACTCTTAGAAAATATGCTCAAACTGACTTAGGTATGTCCTCATTTATAAAATGCCTTTGAATTGGTATTTTTTATCAATTTGGAGGTGATTAAAGATCAAGGTTCTTTTTGTACATCATACAATAAATTTTGGCTGAATGCATGTAACTTCCAATTGTTAAATTAAAAGTGCATTAACAAATAAAATGATGATAAAATTATATGTTCATACTTCATATTTTACAAGGGAGATCCAGAAAAAAACAAAAAACAAACCAGGATTATCTTCTGGAGAACAGGTCCCTTGTAGGACAAGCTTCCCAGGCTAGGTGAGTGTCCTAGAAACCCATCTGTATCAGTGCACCAGTAAGGATTGTTGTGAGAGGCTGCATTTGGCTTCAGTGAATTTTTTGCAGACTCTTTCAATGCATTTGCCCATTTCGTGCTGGGTGGTTTACCAGCGCACCTGCCCACACCGCACTGAGCGTTCAGCAGTTTTTGACCAAAAACAGCATGACCCCTGGGCCCTACCCTCCCTATTTACCTGATCTTGCCCTGACTACTTTTTTTTTTATTTCCCCAGATGAAAAAAGTTCTCAGAGGGAAACATTTTGCCAATGTGGAATAGGTGAAACAAAAAATGGCAGGCAGAAGCACTGAACAGTATCAAAATCAACTAGTTTAAAAACTGTTTTTAGCAATGGAAAAAATGTCTCATTGGGTCTATTGCATCAAATGGAGAGTATTTTGAAGGTGACTGAAGTTTAAACATGTGAGAATAAGTATACAATTTTTATAAATAAATTCCATTTTATTTTGGGTCCTCCCTCATATTATCGAAGTATTTGTTGTTTAATTTACATGAGAACTTCATTAAGAAATGCCCCTTAATAAATCATGAAGTTGCTATTAGCAAACAATGCTTTGGAACTGTAAATTCTATAAAGAAAAACAAATTCTGCTACTTGTAGTCAATAGTAATTTATAAAGTAGAATTTGCTGGACATGAAAGTGTCAACTTTTTTTTTTCTATACCTTTTTATGTTTTATGTTACACAAGCTGTTATGGAGTTTATAATATATTTGCTACAGATACTGCTATTATTTTATTTTATCAACTTTATTTGTTATATTTTAATGGTAAGCATAGGAGGAACTTAAAAGAACAAACAAATGTGGTTGAGTCTTAGCAATTTTACAGGTCAAATAAGATTTTGTTGATCTTAAAATTTTATGGAACAGTTTTTAAAGATTATATGTATGTTATAGAGGTCTAGGCAAACACTGACATCTTTCCAAACTAACAAAGATAGTAAAATAATCCAAAGGACCAATTTCTTTTTATGTTAGCTTTTCTCTCAAACCCATCTTTTGAATGTGTTTAATACCGAGGTACCCTCTGTAGTTCCTCTCTGCAGCAGGGGCTAGTCCCACAGGAGGATAAATATAATGAAATTGAAGACAATCCTGCAAATCTCAGGTGTAAAATGCCCCGTATTACTCATAAGGGATTTAATAACCATGATTATGAAGGCTGACAATATAAGAGGAAAATAAATTATTGTCACCAGTTCCACAGGATAGTGGATTCACTCCTATTGTTAGGTTTCTTTCTATGACTCTATACATGATATGGTGTCAATTTTTGTTTTATCTTATTTTTAGAAAATTAGCATAATATTGCATATTTGAATTCTACCTTATTTAGCATTTTATTGGGAACTTTTTCTGTATCATTTAGAACAGTTTGGGAAAAAATTTATGTCTACATAATATTCTATTCTGTGGCTACAGAGTACATAATAAAACATGTGCCCCATTGTTAAGGACCTACATTGTTTCAAATAAGGATAAGCATTCATTTGCACATGAGCTTTGATCATTTGATTACTTTAGAGATGTAATGACTTAGAAATTTGCAAGCCCAGACCTCTCTTTTTACAGAATAAGGAAACAAAGTCCAGTGAGCCTAGTCTTCCAGCTTTTAGCCTAATGTCCAAATCCATCCAGAAGAAGTAATGACTGGGTGATACATTTATTTGAGGGCAGGAGGTTAAAGCATAATTTCCTTCTGTCTGAGTAAGAGGCCAACCATGTACCCTATTCTCTGAAAAATCCCCAGGGAAAGGAAGGGTTCTCAGACTAAAGGAAGAGCTCAAGATTCCATGCCAGAGTCCTTACTGCACAAGGGGTCATAAACACACAACAGCTATGGGAACACTGAAAATAGCTGTCACTTGGTTAATGAGTGTTTGCTAAAGCATTTCCTGGGCTACTGGTGATTCAGAAACTTTTAAACAAAATATTTGTGAAGATAAAGCTAAGACTTGCTTTAGAAATTATTGTTCTCTTACTTGCACCTTTGCTTTTCCTTAGTGCAC